>PVJO010015209.1:0-45737 GCA_004026905.1 Hystrix cristata | reverse complement strand
TGGGCTGTGCCAGGGCACAGAGGCAGCCTGGGGCCCATGTCATGCAGCTTCCTCTGTTTTTTGGGGAGGCCAAGTGGAGAGAAGGGCTCTTTCCAGGCCCCACCTGTGTCCAGGGCTGGTGTGGACCCAAGCTGACCTTCCTGGGAGCTGCCAGTGTCTGCCTTCAGGTGCATCCTGTCTTGGCCACTTCTGTCTCCCACCTGGAGACCAGCTAAGGCAACCTGGTCAGGTGGGTGGGACAATGCCCTCAGTGGCCCAAGGCCCACGAGTACAGGGCCGAGAGCAGGGCTGCAGAGGTCTCCAGTTGTGGTGGTGTGGGGGCCACTTCCCAGTGCCCAGCCCCTGCCACTCTGCACTTGCAAGGCAAGAGAGCGAGGACTGTGATCAGATGGAGGATGGTGACACGGATTACTGGTCTTGTCTGATGGCCCCAAAGGCCGTCCTGAGTGTCCTTAGGAGAGGCAGGGGACACAGACACACCTGGGGGTCCTTGTGAGGACAGAGGCAGAGACAGAGGGGTGTTGCCAAAGAAGTAAAGCCACTTGGAGCAGAGAACACACCCTGGAAGTGCTCAGCCACTGACACTTCCGTCTTGGGCTCCCGGAGACCTGGGAGCAGCCCGTAGACTCTGAGCAACACCCACGGTCATCACTCCCAGGCACCGGGTGCCTTGCACTTCGAGACAGTGAAGGCCTGGCCTCTTACTTCCCAGGATTCAGGGATTCACTGCGGGTGCCGTTCAGCTGGGATTCCCTCCCCGTCTTCCCCAGTGTGTCCAGGGATTCCTGGAATTCAGGATCCATGTGCTCTCCCTGGGCTCTGCCGAGCTTGAATCAATACCAGCACATGTGTTTGTGGCCCGCCTGTGTTGCTAAGGCCCCGATGGGTCCTGCATGTCCCTGTGTGGTGCTGGCCGCACTGACCCTCTGGGGCCCTCAGCCTCTAGAGCGTGCGGCTCCTTCACGGCCAGCGGAGGTGCCGTGCTCCTCATCAGCATCCTTGTCTTCACTCCCTCAGTCTCCTGGCTTTGTCCCTGCACAGGTCCAGGAAGGGCCTGGGTCCAGCTTTCTAGTGGACTCTACTCGCCCATAATTTCTAGTGTTGTCCACGCTGAGTGCAGGCTCTGGCCTCGCTCCAAGACTCTCCAGGAGGCTGACTCTGTCCAGCCACGGGTGCTAATGTGGCACCTGCCACCAGAGAGGGAAGGCGAGGCAAGGGCAGCACGCGTGCCCATCAGAGGCTCTAATAAGAACTGAGGTCTGGGAGAACCAGTGTCCACCAGTCAGGAGAGGGAGGGCACCCTTGCCAGTGGGGGAGGCCCGGAGAGTGAGGAGCGCTTCCCTTGAGCCTCAGAGCCTGGGGGTTGGGGGGCAGGGGTGGCTGGTTCTGGGGCAAGTGTGGGCGCTGAGCGAGATCGTGAGCAGTGGGGCTGGGAGAGCTGGAGATGCCACCAAGGGCCCACCTGTTGCAGGTCAGGCTCTCAGCAGGGCATGAGGATCAGGGCTGGGCGCAAGGCCCACCGGTCCCCTTGCGGAGTCTCGTGGAGACAGAGACCATGGCAACTCAGCATGCTGCTCTGGGCCATCCCAGCAGACGGGCCTGGGCCAGACTGGAGGGAGCCTGTGCTCACCTACAGAGATGTGGGGCAGAGACTTGTGGCCTCCAGAGGTTTCCAAGCACCAGGACGTGGTGTCCGCTTCCCTCACCCGGGGTCCCAGTGGCTGCGGGGATGGCATCTCTGTCATGCACGCACTGCATGTTGAGTTCCCTGCACACAGCCAGCTAAGGCCAAGGGTCGGCGGGGGAGGCTCAGGGCAGGGAGGCAGGATGGGCAGGTGGCCCGGCAGGTGTGTGTGTTTGGGGCAGGGGGAGGGGCAAAGGGTGAGGTTTCCCAGCCGGAGAGGTGGAGTGGGAGGCTGCTTCCCCTGAACCAGACTGCCGCAGCTCCTGGGCTGGGTGGGTGGCAGCTCCTCTGGGGAAGGCCAGCAGGGAGCACCTGAGGCTCCCAGGCCCGGTGGGTGGGCGATGGCTGGGAAAGGCAGAGCTCACACCTGTGAGACTCCTGCCTTTCCACTGGCACAGGTGTCTGGGGGACCGAGTGACCATAGCACTCCAGGTTGCCTCAGAGAGAGGCCTTGGCCCCACACAGGGCCCAGGCAGCCACTGTCTGTGTCCCTTTTCATCTGAGCGTGGGAATGGCTGTGTCCCCTCCAGCCTGGCAGAGAAGCTGGGCAGGCAAGGCCTGGTTCGTAGAGACCCTATCACCTGCTGTTGGGATGGGATGGGGGGAGAAATCTTGCCACCTTGTACTCCCAGACCATTGACATACTGGGGTACCAACCTGAAGCTCAGGAATCAGTCTGGCGGGAGGGAGGAGGGT
Source organism: Hystrix cristata (assembly GCA_004026905.1). Classification (NCBI taxonomy): domain Eukaryota; kingdom Metazoa; phylum Chordata; class Mammalia; order Rodentia; family Hystricidae; genus Hystrix; species Hystrix cristata. The sequence continues at coordinate 43,357 of PVJO010015209.1, read as the reverse complement.
GCTAACCTGGGCCGGCCCCTTGGACGGCCCCTGGGACAGCCCCTGGGGCATTCTTAATCGCAGGTCACTGACTCACCCCACTTCAGAGTCTTAGCTGCTATTCGGTTATTTAACCTGCACCACTGAGCTGGCACTCTGGAATTCTGCTCTGGGAGCTGGGCCCCCCCGCTGCGGACCTGCTGCTTCCCCAGGAAGGTGCCTTGCCTCCTCCCCCTCCCAGCCCGTCCACACGGCTGGCAGAGCAGTCCCCGGGGCCACTGGCTCTCACCCACGCCAGTCAAGGGACTCCAGTCCAGCCATGGCTGTGCAGGTGCCCCTATGGCACCACTACCTGCAGGCCATACGGTCCAGGGAGGCGGCCTGCGTACAGGACTTCCAGCGTGCCGAAGACGTCCTGCTCACCACGCTGGAGCATGTACATACCCTGGACCCCCGCTTCCTCGTGGACTACTCCCACCACCTAGAGGCCTTCCAGTTTGCCCTGCGCTCCTCAGAGGACCCACTGGACATGCAGGTGCTGCTGCGGGTGGACGCCGACACCCTCCTGATCGAGGAGCTGGGGGCGGCCGAGCCGGGGGGCGGCCCTGTGCTCTGCCGCCTGGGCGTCCCCAGGGAAGCGACTGGCCTGGAGCCGTGGATGACTGAGGATGTTTTCAGCGCCTCCTCAGAGGGCAGCACCGAGTGCTGTGGCTACATCATGCCCAGCAAGGTCCTGCGTGTCCTCAAGGACCTGCTGGTGGCTGCCATCATGCGCTGCAAGCACCGCAGCCTCATCACACCAGGTAGCGGCGCGGGCCACTCTGCAAGCCTGTGTGTGTGCATGTGTGTGCATGTGTGCAGGGTGGCGATGTCCACGCACACACGCGTGTGTTCCTGTGCGTGGCATCGTGGCCCATGTTCGTGTCGGCACGTGTGCTAGCAGATCCCACTCTGTCTTGCCAGCTCCGGCGCCTCCAGGGAAACGTGGCACTCCGTTTTTGTCTGGTGTTCTGGTCATTACTGTTCCAGCCACTGTGACCAGGGTGTTGTTTGGCTGGCTGCCTGGCTCCCGGGGTCCCCAGCGCGGTTCTGGGCCACTGGCTCCGGTTTCGCTCACGGCATGTCGTGACGATGCTCAGAGCCAACCCTCCTTCCAGCCTCTGGCACATTGCACCAGGTTGTGTGTGTGGTGTGTGTACATGTGTGTGCATGTGCGTTCACTTGATGCACTAGTGTATACATGTGGAGAGGAAGGGAGGGATGGAGGGAGGGAAGACGGATTTTGGGCTCTTGGGCACTTAGGTCTGTCCTAATTTACGCCTCAGCTGCTAACTGGCATCCTGGGCCCGTGTGGTCCCGGGGTGGGCACTTCTGGGTGCACCAGAAGCCTGGCCTCTGTCTCCTGCCTGGCGTCTTGTTGACATGATGAGGGTGACTGTGCCTGGTGGGCAGTACCCTCATCGGGGCCAGAAGCAGCCAGTTCCCCTCAGCGCAGGGTGGCTGGAAGGACAGGCCGTGGCCTCTGCAGGGGCCAGGACAACAGGCGCCTTGGAGCCCATCCTCCTGGGGTCAGGGGAAGGACACCTGGTTGTCCTGGCCAGGCTCTGGGAATGAAAACAGGGTGTCCTTCTTCTCTTGGTGGGGTCAGGCGTGTGGTGGTGGCCATCACTTCTTCACATGGACTTGTCTCTTTAGTCATCTCCCTGGTGTCCTTCTGGCCCTCACAGGGGCTCAGGAGCAGGGTGGGTAGCTCATCTGCTGGGGTCACCAGCACCTGGGCCTGGTCTGGCTCCTGAATGGGGTCCTGTGCCTCCCTGAGGAGCTCCGTCCTCTACTGCTGCGGGAAAATGTGACTAGCAGAGCCCGCAGCTGGGCGGCCAGGCTGTGAGTGGGCCGTGGGACCCAGAAGGCCCAAGGCTTCTGGACAGACTTCAGTGCTCCTCCCCAGCTCTGCCTGGAGGGCTCGCACACCGAAGACCGAAGACCGACCTCCCGAGTGACTGGAGACTGTTATTAGGTGTCTGGTTCCGGCTGCTCCCGCAGCCCATCATGTCTGGTCATCTCCCGGCTAATTACTATGGGGCTCAGTAGGACTGCTGCCGTCCTCCTGACCTGACCCTGCCACCTGCTCTGGGTGGGAGAGGCTCTGGGCCACTCCAGGACAACGGGAGCTACTCTCGCATGCCCGGGACACCCCTTGGCTGGCAGGCAGAGACCCTGGGCCTGTGTGTCCCCCGTGGCTGTGCAGGGCATGCCACCCAGGCCTGGCTTCCCCACACTCACTCACAAAGGGCAGTGTGCAGCCGGGTGGAGCTCAGGCTGTCCCCAGCCTGGAACTGGTGTGACCAGCTGGGGCAGTGGTAGCTGGCGGGGCGGGTGTGGCTGGCTACCTGCCAACTTGCCATTTCATGGGCAGAACATGTGACCCACGGAGACGAGGAGACAAAGCCACCAAGGGTAGCTCTGGATGACAGCACCACAGACACTAAATGGAGATGGGGCTGGGGACCACTGGTGGAGAAACTGAGGCCCCATGAGATGGGGTGGTCTTCAGATGTGTTGAGGGTCCATCCTGTAGGGCCCAGGGCCAGGATGGTGAGAATGCCATCCCCACTCACTCAGAGGCCCCTCCCAGGCTCATGTCTGAGGACTTCCGCTGGGACATGCCTGCCCTATGGGTCTGGGTCCCCACCTCTGCTCTGGGCACCCTGCTGAGTGGTGGTGGGTAGGGTTGTGGTGTGGGTGTTCTCCCTCTTGAGAGTCACCAGCTCCTCCCTCTTCCCATTGATTTGTTTCGGATGGAGAGGGACACTGAGGCAGAAAGCCAGAGGACACCCAGGCATATTGCCCCAAAATGCTCCCCTGGGTAGTCTGGTGCTGCCTGTTAGAGATGTGGGGCCCACGCTGAGCGGGAGTCTTCCACGAGGGGAAGGAGAACCTTGGCTAGAAGGTGTCATCAGCAGGGGACAGTGGGACAAGGGAGATGGGCTTGGGGTGCAGGGTGGGATGGGCGGGAGTAAGATCCAGGCACCTCTGTCATCTAGCAGAGCAGCCGGGCCAGCCCACAGTCAGCCTGGAAGCAGGGTCTCTCTCTTGTGTCCTCTGTTGCCCTGTCACTTCCCTGCTGTGTGAGGACAGAGAAGTCCCTGGACCCAAGCCTGCTGTCGGAAACCTCTTGGGGCAGGCAGGAGGGACAGACTGTGGTCAGGAAGAGTCCAGCCTGGCTTCTCCCTGCTGAGCCCTGTGCCCTTCTGGCCAGGGGCTGGGTGGTCATGTCCATCTGCCCTCACTGGCCACAGGCTCCCAGGAAGGGATCCGACTACAGAACCCTCAGCATCTGGGGGCACACAGGCTCAGGGGTGAGGGGAGGCCTGTGGGCACACACAGTTTTTCCTGAATGCTGAGAAGGTGCTAGGGCACAGACAAGCTCCAGGGGCAGCCTTAGAGCCCTCTCCCCACCTCCCCCAGCAAGGGGCTGCAAGCTCGGTGCTCCCCAGGGCCATGCAAGGCCAAGCGGGCACACGGGTCTGCGGCCCTGCTTTGCAGAGCCCGGCTCCAAGACAGGGGCAGTGCCCTGTCTGCCACTGCTCCTTGTCCTGGGCGCTGGTGGCAAATAGGGCTGAGCCCGGGCAGAAGTAACCAGTCATGGGTATGAGAGGTGTGGCCTGCTGCTGGGGCCCGGGCTGAGCACAGGGCCTGGCAAAGGGGCCTCACAGGGAGGCTGCTGGTGCCTCCGGTGGCCTGAAGTCACTAGGCTGACAGTTGTCCCACAAGACGCATCATGGCGTAGGCACAGCCAGCTGCTGGCTTGGGGGACAGGGCTTGAGGGCTGGAGGGGGAGGGGTCTGCAGACGCAGTCGTGCCCATGCCCAGGGGCGGCAGCCAGCCTGACTGTGGTCCTCACAGGTTCGCTGAGCGCCTCCAGCCTGCAGGAGGAGCAGCTCCACCTCTCCCTGTTGGTGTCCAGTGGCTGGAGGAAGATCCGCTTCAACATCGTGCCTGTGCTGAGGAGAAAGTGTGGGGTGCCCGGCCTACATGGGGCCTGGTTCACACCTGGGTTCCCTGAGGGCACTCTGAAAAGGGCCATCAGCCACAGGATGGACCTGGTGCCTGCCAGCACCCAGCACTGGAGGTGTGGTGGACGCCTTTCCTGAGTCTCAGGGTTCTGGGGTACAGGCGGGAAGGGGCCACCACCCAGGGCTCGCCATGCAGGCAGAGCACCTGCAGGCCTGAGGCAGCCCCTTCTGGCAGGGCAGGGTTTAGGTCCCCTGGACAGACATCGGGAGCCACAGAGGTGGAGCTTTTCTTCTTGGCGACAGTGGGCTCCGTGCTGAGAGGAGCCTTGGCCTGACATGGCTCCGGCTTCTAGGGCCTGCACCGGCTACCTGCTCACCCGGCTGCTGGGGGAACTGGGTGCCCTCCAGGGCCACCGCCTGGACAGCCTTTCTCTCCTCGACCGGGTCAACCACGAGCACTGGAGGGATGGTGGCCGGAAGCCTGGCCTGACCTTTGACCACCTGAAGGTAGGTATGGGGGGGCTTGGGTCCCAGCTCAGCTCTGCCTCAACTGCCCGCATTTGTGACCTGGGCACTGGGGTGGGGGACCCAGGTGTGTCCCTTCCTGGGATGGTGACCTCTAAGGCCCTGCCAGCCTGGGGACGCAGTCAGTTCAGACCTCGGGTTGGGCCGCACAGAGCTGGGCCTCCTGGAGCAGAACTGGCCTGGCCTGGGTCCTGGACACGGGGCAGAGCGGGTCCTACAAGGGCGCTGTAGACACAGGGAGAGGCAAGGCTGAGGCACGGGCCCACCAGGCAATGGGGGCTGCAGCACTGTGGGTTGTGGGTCACTGCCAGGCCCCCTGCCTGCGTGTGCCCCGTGGACTTAGGGGCCTCGCCTGGCCGAGATGTTGAGGGAAGGGTGGCCTAACTTGTCCTCAGACCACGGGTCTCCCCAGAGAGAGGCTCTCCCGAGAGCCAAGTCCCCCAGGCCAAACTTGAGGTGGGGTACATGAGGGGTGCTCCTGATCCTCAAACCAAGAGTGCTGGGGGCTAGTGGAAGGAGAGGGCCCTCAAGGCCAGAGGCAGGAGGCGCTGGGGTGCATTGTCCTGATGCCACTGGAATGGGTGCTTTGGGTTGGGCTGCAGAGGACGAGTAGGGGCTTGACAGAGGGGCATGAGGAAGCTCAGAGGGTGGAGGAGCAGATCCCCTGAGGATTTGTGGCTCAGCTTGGAGGTGAGAGAAGGTGAAAGGAGCAGAGAGGGGATGGGAGCCCCAGAGCTGCTAGGCTGGGGCAGCAGGTAGGGATGGGCCTGGCCCCAGACTCAGATGAAAGCAGGAGGCATGGAGGGGCAGGGGAGAGGCTGGGTGCAGGGTCGTCCCATCCCACAGCAGGTCTGACTGCTGTCTGCTGTCTGCAGACTGTGCTGCTGTGGGCCTGCATGCTCTTCCCAGCACCCGAGGACTGGGCAGAGTTGCAGGGTGCCGTGTACCGCATGCTGGTGGTGCTGCTCTGCTGCCTGGCCACCAGAACCCTGCCACACTTCCTCCACGCTGGGGAAAATCTGCTGCGAGGGGGCAGCTTTGACCTTGGTGCCATGTACCAGCACGCGGAGGGCTTTGCCCGCCAGCCGGAGGGTGCCTTGCGAATCCACGCCACACACCTGGGCTGCAGCCCCCCACCTTGAGTGGGCGAGGGGGTCAAGGCGCTCCTGCAGCTGCCGGCCAGTGACCCTGCCTACTGGGCCACTGCCTACTTTGATGTCCTGCTGGACAAGGTGGGTCAGCTGGCCAAGGGGCTCCACAGGCCCCGGGTCACATGAGGGTGGGGACAGAGTCCAAGGATAGCTGGGGAGACTGGAGTCATGCAGGCCATGGAGTGACCCCTGGGCCCAGGGCTGCTCTTGGAGCCAGGGCAGCATGCATCACCCCCAAAACCCACATGTGGCAAATGCTCAGAGCCCCCAGTTCACTCTGGGCCCTGTTCCTCGTGAGGTGCAACCTTTCTGGGCCTCCTAGGCCCTGTTTCTGTACAGTGTAGCCTTGGGGACTTTGCGTCCTTGGGCCTGCTTTCCGGGGGTGCCTGACTGCTCTGCCAGCTGCCCCCCACCCCACAGAATCCACTTCAGCTCGTGTTTTCAGTCCATGGTCACCTGGCTCCAAGCAGGAAGGGCCTGTGTGGAGGAAGGCTGCTCACATCACCACAGCCTGGAACTAGAGAGAAAAAGGAGGAAGTAGGAAGGAAATAAACCCTTCCAGGCCATGCCCCAGCGACCACCTCTTCCAGCCAGGTCCCATCTCCTAAGAGCAAGTCGGGGGCTCCCAGGGTTCAATCGTCTTCCAAACACTTGAAAGTCCGGGGGACATTTCAGATCCAAATCATAAAGGGGGTCCTCTGTCAGGCCTGGGCCAGGATCCCCTGTGTGTGAGGAGGCCCCCCATGTAGAGTCTCCGAGGCAGGAGCCCAGTAGCTAGGGAGGGCAGTACGCACCTCCATGATGCTGACAGGTGTGGCTGACGTCTCTGTGGCTCTTTCTCCCCTGCCTACAGTTCCAGGTTTTCACCATCCAGGATGAGGACCGCATTGCGGCCATGCAGAGAATCTTCCAGGAGACCAAGAGCCTCTGCAGGGGTGGGCTTCTCCTAGAGGCGAGTGATGGAGGGACTCTGTCCTCAGGGATGCTCCAGGCTGTCCAGGGGATGGCTGGGACTGTCTGAGTGTGCTGGGTGGTGAAGCATCGGGGTGGCGGCCACAGCTGAGGGCCTGGGATGAAGGCATGTGTGCCTCATGGGACCCAGGGTGACCCACTGTATGATACTGTCATGAAAATGAGTGTCTCTGGGGGACCAGAGCTGGAGGGCTTGTCTGGCCTGTGTGTACACCACTCCTTGGTGTTGAAATACTGGGCATTGGATCCTGGGAAATTAATGTCTTGTACACATGGGGAGGGGGCTCTGAGCAGAAATAAAGAAACTTACAAACTGGGCAGGGTTCTGTGCAGGCAGATGATGTCAACCTGCTGTGTGCTCTGAGAATGACCCCTTTCCAGGTGTCCCCACCTGCTGGTTTGCAGAGGAATGCAAGCCAGCAGAGGGCCCTCATGGCTCCTACTGCCATTCCCTGAACCATCTGCCCCCACTGGCCCTGCTGCCTCCACTCGTCATGGCTGAAGTGCCCTCCCATGAGGCCCAGTGTCCTCTCCTGGCATCCGACACACCCTGCCCCATCCACTCCCACTGCCCTACACCCCCACGCCCTCCGGTCCCCCTCTGCAGCCTGCCTGCAGCCAGTGAGCTCCCTGTGCCCCAGCCCAGAGGACTCTGCCCTCTCCATCCTGTTTACTCCTCGATGTCTGAGTCACACCAGCACTGTGGGCTCCGGTGAGGGAACCCGCCATCCCATAGCCAGCGCATGCCCCACACTCCCCCACCTGTGTCCCCAGGAGCTACACAACACAAGCAAGTGCCCAGGGCCAGAGCAGATACCTGCACAAGGGACACAAAAGGGACACAAAATGCCCTCCTCTGTAAGAACGGGGCACATGGAGGGCAGAGTCAGGTCCACATCTGATTCACGATGGGGCAGAGCCCAGCGCCTCTGGTGAGGACCTGGATGTTGAGTGTGAGTCAGGACGGCCTGCTTAGGAAAAGACAGAGCTATGCCGGCAGGAAAGGCCCAGGAGGCATGTGGAAGCCACTGCAGTTCCACAGCCGAAAGGACCCAGACGAACACCCAGGTGCAGGAGCAGAGTCAAGTGTCCCCTTTTAAGACAGGCTCACCAGGAGGGGCCAGCAGAACCCAGGTGCACTGAGGTGAGTGATGGGGGGGATGACAGGCTCTGCCACATCCTGAGCATGGCCCTGTGTGAGACAAATGGGTAGAGGTGGCCCAGGAAGCAGAGCCTCCAGTGTTGCCACTGCGTGCGATGATTCCAGCTCAGGTTCCCTCCGAGGCTTTCGGAGAAGAGGGGCAGGAAGAGCCCAAGGCCACATTGAGTGGACAATGGGAGTACAGGGGCTTGTGAGGGTCATCGCCGCTCCAGATCACTGGGGCCCAGGACCCTGATTTGACCGCAAGCCCACCTCCTGCTCTGGTAGCATGGCCTAGTTCCTCCTCCTCTTTGGCTTCTGCAGTGTATTTCACTACCCAGCTGGTGTCATCAGCTGGCAAGTTTCATTGCTAGTCACTCCTTACTCTTCCCAGGCATGGAAGCTGGGCCTCATGCAGTTTGTAGTGGCTGCCTGGTGGTGGAAATCTTGGACTCTCAGTGGCCTGTTTCCAGCTGAGACCTTGCCCGTCCCACACAGGTCCGCAGTCTGGTACACGGGGTCCCGCTGTGTTTTAGAGACGCACGAATTTCCTTCAAATGCCCACTCACTTGGGGACCAGCCCGAGGTCTGCTGTGAGCCGGGCTGAGCTCGCTAGGTCTAGACAGAGCCATGCAACCATGGTGCCATCTGTGCCCATGAAGTGGCACCAGTGCATCCCTGGCAAACTCCTGCCTGGCACTGAGGCTCCAAGCAAGTCATGTTGTCCACAGCAGGGGCGAGGTCCCGTCCAGAAAGCAGCATTTGCGAGTGTTGGGCCTTGCAGGCTACAGGCCCCTGGCCGGGAGCACCCAGTACCCTGAGTCCTCGGCTGCTCCCAGGGGCTCAGCACTTCTGTGGGCCACATTCATGGGTGGCAGTGGTGGTGCAGCCACCAGCCCTGGGCTGGGACAGGGTCCACTTGGAGTGGGCCGGGCACATGGGTGGGAGGTCCAGTCAGAAGGCAGAAGGAACTTCCTGTCATCCCTGCTGGTGACTGTGCCACACCCTCTGCTCACACGCATTCCCTTGGGGCTTCCCGAGGACTGGAGAGGAGACTGGAGCCTGGTCTGTGGGGCGCCGAACTTGACTTTCATGAGGACAGGGCTGAGTGATGGGTCCTGGCAGAGCACCTGGCACAGAAACTGTCCGCCTGCACTGTGCGTGCAGACAAGCGGCTGGCGAGGACGCACAGCTCCAGCAGATTGTCGTGGAGGCCTGGGCTGCTTCACCTGGTGAGATAGCCTCACAGCCCAGGAGTCATGGGCAGAGCAGAGGGAGGATAGGCACAGTCACACTTGAGGCTCGTTGGGGAAAGCAGGAGGAAAAAAAGTCAGCCTGGTAAGCGTGCAGCACACAGGAGGCCGAGGGACAGTCCCCGGCCTGCCCGGCCTCCACTGTGGCAGAGGACGAGCCCGCCGTGGGGCTGTGGTATGGGGCAAGACTGTCGCCAGCTGCAAAGCCAGGTCCTAGTGCCTTTACTCAGAATCAAGCGCATGCACAGCATGATTTCTGACCGCCACAGGCACAAATCAGAAACAGAAAAATGGTAAGATATTTGGGCTGTCCCCCAGATATTTGGAAATGACATAACATGGGTCTAAATAGCCCACAGTTTGAAAAAGAAATCACAAGCTAACCATGAAATGCTTTTACCAGAGGGATAACGACAGTACTGTCTATCAGAACTTGGGAGATATAGGAAAGGCAGTGCTCAGAGGTTGTTTTTTTTTTTTAAATATAAGCACTTGTGTTAGAAAAGAAGAGGTGTTTAAATTCAGTTATCTCAAAGCTAGGAGTGGGGATGCACACCTGTAATCCTAGCTCTCTGGGAGGCAGAGGCAGGAGGATCTCAAGTTCAAACTAGCCTAGGCAATTTAGTGATTAGAGAGACTTAGACCCTGTCTGAAAATAAGAAATTTACAAAGGGAGGGGGATGTTGCTCAGTGCGAAGGCCCAAGTTTCAACCCCGCATCTGAAAAATAAAAAGATGAAAGATCTTAGCTCTCCCCATCAGAGCTAAAGAGGAGCAAACCTGGATGTGCGCGGTTACTACATGTCAGTTAAAACACAAGAAACCCGAAAAGCAGCAAACTAAAACCGAAAGAAGCCAAATAAAGCGGATAATAAGATTAGAAGGGAATTCAAGAGAGAACAAATAATAGAGGAAAATAATGCAGGTTAACATTGGCTTTTTAAACAGATGAATAGACATGATATTTTCTAGCAAGACTGATGAGTGGTAAGAAGAACAACTGTAGACCGCTGATCTCAGGATGGAGAGAGGAAGTCACTGGAGACCCCAGGACATGAGAGGGTAGCAAAAGCATACTGCGGACTGTGGTCCACAACACGTTTAACCTCCACGAAAAGTGAACGGCCCTGGGGAACACAAACGACCAAAACAGGCAAAAGAAGAAAGGTGAAAAACGTGTCTATTAAAAAATTGTGGACTCATTAAAATTTTTTTCTTTCCTTTTTGTTATTTAAAAAAAATTTTTGAGACAGTATCTTACTTTGTAGTTCAATCTGGCCTTGAACTGACTATATAGCTCAGGTTGGCCTCGAACTTGTAGTGATCCTCCTGCTTCAGCCTCCCAAGTGCTAGGATCTCAGGCATGCACCACCATGTCCAGCTAAAATAACTCTTTCTGTAAAGAAAACTCCTATAGGCTTCACTGGTGACTCCTATCCAACACTTGAGGGGAAGGACAAGAGTCTCTATCCTAAACTCACTTGACTGGAAGAGAGTGCCCAGTCATTTTATGAGGCCAATGTAACCTTGCACCCCTAACCTGATGCACATATTATCAGAAATAAGAGCTCTGTTAAGAAATAGCACCTCGGGCTGGGGATTTAGCTCAGTGATTAGAATGCTTGCCTTGCAAGCACAAGGGCCTGAGTTCGATCCCCAGTTCCACAAAAAAAAAAAAAAAAAAAAAAATTCATGCTGAAGAAATAGCACCTCTGTAAAGGACCATTGAGAGTATCTCTCTGCAGACAAAAAAGCTGTGACAAAACGCAGTCCCACTGCTAACATCTCTGGTAAACGGGGCTGGCTGGGAATGTGCTAAATCCAACAGTAAGGCCCCCGCCGAGCAACTGCAGCTGACTCTGAAAGTCCCCTTGGAACCCCACACGCCTTCTCCAGGACCACATGGTTTGTGCTCACCGTTCTTGCTCAGCATCGTATCTGTGGCCCTCACTTGCCAGGGCAGCAAGAAAAAATACATAAAGGCAGCAGTATTGGAAAAGAGGAAGCAGAGCTTTCGCTAGTCAAGACCGAAGGAATCTACCATGGATCTTGTGATATAAAGCTGATACAAGTTGACATTTGACTGGAAGATACAAAGTTGACATTAGAAAATAACTAGTGTATTCCAAATAAACGTTAGGAAATGAAATGTTTTAAAATGCCATAAAGATAACTTGAGTCATTCCTATGAAAATGGATACACCTTGAGACTGTAGCATTAAGGGTTTCCCTTATACAAGAAACCCAATGTATAAATAAAGAGCAAAATAAAAGATAGGTAGTAGGAAGTAGGGAGATAGATATTTCTCAAATGGGAAGGGGATCAAAAGATGGAGAGAGGGAGAGAGAGGGGAAAGAGATGGAAAAAAGAATTAAGACGTGTGATCTCCATGCATCAACTCCCCATGAGGAATGTAATCTTTATGTACTACGAACATGTACTAATGAATTAAAAAGTAAGTTATACAATCAAAAATGTTAACTGTCTAGTAATAAACCCAACAAAAGACCTATGCGAGGCCTCTATACTGAAAACCAGAAATATTGCTTTGAGCAATTTAAAAACACCTAGATTAAGGCTCATGAATTGGAATTTCTACTCTGTCTTTGACCTGAGCCATAGATTTGGCAGTTCCTACTGAGATTCTAGCAGGTTTGTCTGGAGAAACAGACAAGGTGAACCCCAAATGACAGGGACCTTCAAAAGATCTAGGACAGGAGACGTCTGTAAGAAGGACAGCAGACATACAAGGACAGTGCGGGATTGATAACAGCAGAAACCGCAGCCACGGTGCAGACGGAGGCTGGAAGCCACCGCACGTGCAGCTGGTGGGCTCCGACCAGCGTGGCGGCCGGGTAGCTGGGCCAGCAAATTCTGTTTCACACACTGTGCGGGACGACTGGGTATCACTGTGGACTCAAGTGCACTTTCACCCTCCCGTTCCGCACAGCGGAGGTGAGGCGTGGCATGGACGGGCCACCAGGGCTTACCCCACCTCATCTCTGCAAGTCTTGTCATAACCTCAGCATCTGAGAGACTCCCGGGACCAGGCTTGAATAGCACAGACGATGAGAGAAAACACAGCGCTGAGCAGGTCTGTACCAACCCACATGCCTGCTCTCTGGAGATGCCATCAGAAAATGAGGGAGGAAGAAGCTCGGAGCGGAGAAAACACGCACTCCGGCTCCCTGACTCTGCTGCCTGACCGCAGCTGGGGTGTGTGAACCAAAGATCCCAGGAAATACGAGTGAAGCTCTTGAACCGACACTTCTCAGAAGAAGGTGTAGGAGTGGCTGATACCACATGAACAGACCTGGGTACCATTAACCAGCAGGAAATGCAAATCAACCCAATTAGATGCAGCTTCACACAGGAAAGAACAAAGGAGCACAAGGCAGCACCAGTGTGGCGGGAAGGTGGCGGCCCAGCTCTGGGGGGGGCTTATGAGGGGAGCCACGCTTTGACCCCAAGACCCCACTCCTGATTGTTACTGAGATACCAGAGTGCTGCACGGCTTCGGGTCAGGAGTCTTGACAGCCACATTCGTAACAGATCCGCCCCAGTACCCAGTGTCCTCCACCCCACACGGGGCCACGCTTGGCCACAAGACGGACTGGCCCCCTGGCAGGCACGGAGGTCAAAGATGCCAGGACCAGCCCAGACCCAGGAGATAACGTGCTAATGGGTCCGCAAAGCTGGTCTACAGGGCTGCTCGGCACACTGGAGCCCGGGGACCCTTCACGGGGGGATTCCTGGGCCCTCCCAACACACCTTTACCAAAGGGGTGAAGGCAACCCTACCTCTCCGCACTCGGGAGACCCAGGGAAGGCAGTGCTCGCTCGGAAGGTATTTTCAGCTGTAAACACTCACAAAAGAAGACATGCGCTTGGGTTCTGGCCAGTGCTGGTGGGAGACAGAACCAAGATGGCGCAGCTCTCTGGACAAAGCCCTGAGCCTTGATGTGGGCACATGCATATTCAGGGCCACTGGGGTCTCCAGCTCCTCTCCGAGACCCTGCCTCATGTGCTCAGTCCCTGTCTGTCCTCACGGCTCAGGACCATCTCTTCTGGTCACGATGAGCACTATGGGGCCTGTGGCCTCTGTCCACCCAGGGCCCGCCCCTACCTTGCTGGGGACAGGGACAGAGGAGGCAAGCCCCATCCTACCTAGGGCTGCTCTGTGCTATGTGCCTACTTTGACAAGAGGAGATCCTGTCTTGCCTTCCTCCTGCAGGGCCTGGGAACCAGAGTACCTGGGACCTTGGGCACACCCTCAGGTGGTGCTACGTGGACCATGTGACGGACTGCTCAGAAACTTCCCAGAAGGGCTTGGTGGGGTGAAGGCCAAGGGACCAAGCAGAGTGGGCGTCATGGGCTCAGGTCCTGGCTGAGTGCTGGGGTCCCTGTCTGTGCGAGTGGGTGTCCTGGGGGCTCACGTGAGGCCGTGTGTGAGGATGTGTGTCGGGTTGTGATGTGTGGGGCCAGGGTGGGGTGACTGCCCTAGCCCAGGGAGGACCTGTCCACAAGCTCCTGGACAGGGGCTGCCCCTCCACAGTCATGCTGGGGTGCAGGGGCCAGAGGGACAACCTGCCAGGCTCTGCCACAGAGGAGACATCGACCAGTGCTTTATTGACCGTCCCCAGAGGCCGCAGGAACAGCAGCTCTACAGGAAGCACAGTCCTGCAGCGGCCCCGCTCGGAAGGAGGAGGCTTGGCGTGCAGCTCTCTCGTCCTCAGGCCTGGTGACTGCGCACAGCCTGCTGATGCCTATGCGCCTCAGATCCTGGGGAGGCTCAGCTGGGTGGTGTCACAGCTTGTAGCGGGGGCAGCGCTGCAGGGCCTCCTTCAGGGCCTCGGCCACGCGGTCCACATTTCCCTGGCTGGCGTTGCAGCCCAGCAGGCCGATCCGCAGCACCTGGTGGGCGCAGGCAGGCAGATGTCGGGGAGCCAGGGTGAGCTTACCGGGCACGGGCCAGGCCACAGAGGGTAGCCCCTGGGACCCAGGTCAGAGCTGCTCCCACTGTGCCGCAGGGCTGGAGAAGGGGCCAGCGTGGTGGTCAGTGAAGGTCACTTAGTTAGCATGGCTGGGGAGAACGCGCTGGACGCGGGTCTGCGGTTTCCTGCCTGGCCGGCCAGGCCCGCAGGGACAGAAGGATGGACATTGTAAGCGGATGGGAAAAGCCTTACCTGGGGACGCACCCCAGGGGCAGGGTCCCCTCCAGCCCTCACGCTCTCAAGAGGAACATCCCCTGAGCTGGGCCTGCTGTCCTGGGCCCTCTGATACCCATGTGGATGCCCATGTGTGGGAGTGAGTCTGGCGTTTGGGCCACTGCACTGGGCCCTGGTGAGAGGCCACTCACCTTCTCCATGGAGGGCCCCAGGCCGCCCGTGATCTCGATGCCAAAGTGGTCCATGATGTAGTTGACGATGTCCCTCCAGTCGTAGCCTACGGGAACGGCCACAGTGGAGACGGTGGGTAGCCGGGTGGCCTGTGGGGAGTATGCTGCTCAGCCACATAAACCTGCACGTCCTTCACTATGCCTGGCACCTAGACACCTGCCCCAGCTTGACCCGCCCTGGCCTTGGGCTTCAGAGCAAGGACAGAGGAGAGTGGGGTGTCCACAAGGCTCCAGGATGCAGTGCTGGAACACCTGAAGACTTAGGGACCCGGCAGTCCCTCCCCAGGGCAGGTCACACATCCCAGGGGGCACAGCTACTAACATCGGCACTCTATCCCACTGGTTGTGTGCACCCTCACCCTCCCACCCCTCCTCACCGGGTCTGTCACGAAGAGCTGCAGGCCCAGGCCCTGCAGGCGGCTGTGCAGGTACGCCATGGCCTCATGGTGCCGTTGCCAGCTACTCTCCAGGCCCTGTGGTGGGAGGGGACGCTGACTGGGTGGGGAATGGGTGTGGGGGCAGCTGCAGGCCAGGGCCTGGCCCCGCGCAGCTGCTGGAGCTCCCGTTTGGGACTCCAGTGGGTGCGGGGCCGGCCTGCCTAGAGCAGGGGCACAGCGTGGGTCTGGGGAGCAGAGGGAGATGGGCACAGCCTGCTGGGGAGACAGAGGGTGCGCTGCAGGAGGTGGGAATCCCAGGGAGGGACAGGCTGGGTCAGAACAGGCCCACTCTTCTTGCCAGGGGTGGTCCTTCCAGTCCTGGCCCACAACCTCCAGGAACTTGTGCCCCCTGCACCTGCCTTCCAAGCCCCACATCACCCAGGCTATGCCTCACTCTCAGCGACTGCCGCTCACCGACTGCCGCGGCTCCTATCTTCCAGCCCACTGAACCCCACCATCAGAATCCACCAGCGCTCACTGGACCTGCTGCCTTTCCCACAACCCTTCCCCTCAGGGCAGTTGAGCCTGCCCTCGTCCCTCTGTCTCTGCCTGCCCCTCTGTCCCCCAGCCCCGACCTCCTGGCCTAGCCATGGCTGGTTCCCCTCCTGCATGCAGTGAGCCTGGCCATCAGGCCCTGGCCATCTCAGGCACGGGTGTCCCTCCGCTCCCTGCAGGCCAGGCACCACTGCCGCTCAGGGGCCTTCGGCCCACTTCCCCAGAGCAGCCTGAGGGCAGCATGGGGACACGACAGTGGTGGGGACAGTACAGTGGCCTCTTGTCCTCAGGCGCCTGCACCCAGACCTCCACTCACCTGCTCCGCCATAAGTGCCAGGCTCTCCCTCAGGCTGTACAGGCCGATGACAGGTGTGGTGTGGTGGTACCTGGGGCAGCAGGGTCCCAGCTCACATCTCAGCCCAGCTGGCCCCAGCAGCAGCCCTTTCCCAGGTGCCAACCCGGCCAGTGTGCAGGACAGCAGGATGGGAGGGACGCAGAGGTGGCTGCTGCCCACACCCCCCCCCCCCCGGCCTCAGGAAGCCAGCACAGGTCCAAGCACCCTGTCTCAGGTGCTGTGCCTGAGCCTTGGGGTTATTGCCAAGGTGCCTCACGGAGCCCCTGGCTTGGTCTCTCCCTCCGATAGGGGTAAACCACAGCCTGGAAAGGGAGGATGTAACAAGGCCCAGACCAAGGAGCCTGAGGGAGGATGGGGCTCAGGGAAAGGTAATGGGGGCCTCCACGGTGGTGAGAGGCAGGGCCCAGGCAGGGTGCTGGGTGCCTTCATCGGTGAGTCCCTGGCCCCTGTGGAGCACGGGGCTGGGCAGGGGGGTGGTTCAGAGGCTGCGTGTAAGACAGTGACATGGCCAGGGGCCAGAGAGGTCACCCACCCCGGCCTCCCTGCCCGGCCTTGCCCGGCCCTCACATCCTGGGCTTGTCGTCACAGCCCCAGAGGTTGGCCAGCAACGTAAGGTCCATGCAGAAGGAGAAGGGCTTCGTCTTCCGCGTGTAGACCTTGTGCCTGGTGGTAGAGACTACTGAGGCTGCCCTGAGCCATGGACATGGGCATGGCCTGTCCCCATGCTCATGCTCAGGGAGCCGGGGGGCCCCAAATGAGTGGTGAGTCCCCCGCCTTCTGCCTTTCCTCGTCCCCTCCCACACCATCACCTGAGGTGACCACTAGCTTGAAGACCTAAGGGTCTGCTGCACTGGCAACAATGCATTCAAATGAGAGGGGAAACTGAGGCTCAGGCCTGGGGTTGAGGGGTTCCCTTTCCTGGGCAGGCAGCCTCACTGCTGCTAACCCCACCCTTACCCTCTGCTGTGTGGCCCCAGGCCCCGGTGTCTGTGGTCTGGAGGGTGTGTGCGGCTGGGGCTCCTCCCAGAGCCCCCGTGGCCCCATGGGAATCTGAGCCCCCACGTCCTGACCTCACCCCAAATCTCTGGGTTCTACAAGTACTCTGGTGGCCTTGCTGCGGCCGGATGGCGACTGCCTGCTGAGCCTGTCCCTCTACCTCCCTCTGATGCCCGGTTCTGGCCCAGGCTGGGGATGCCAGGGACGTGAGTGGCTGGCAGTGGAGCACAGCGTGGAGGGGCAGTTCTGGGTCAGACTGCATTCCTGGCCAGCCCCCTCCCATCTGTGCCTGGTGCAGGGGCCACGGGTCAGTCACCTGGCTCTGTCACTGAAGGAGATGAGGGCGGTGCCTGGGGGGCTGTTGAGGACCTTCTGGGAGCCGGAATACAAGACATCGATGTCTGGGGAGGCACGGGTTTGTGTTGGGGTAGGCCTTTCCAGCCTTGCACTGCCGCCCGTGAGGTTGGGGTGGGCAGCGGGGAGTCCTGTGTTTGAATCACGGGTCTTTCTAGAGCTTCCCCTCCAGGCTCAGTGCGTGGCACTTGGAGACAGCACTGCCACCCCCACACCTGGTGGTCTTGCCCATTGCCCCTTCGCAGCTCCATGGCCTCCTCAGCGCTCCCCCGGGGCCCATTCCATCCCAGCGCCATCTGTGCCTTGCCATGTCCCCCTCCCGTGCTGGGGATCCTGGGAGAGGGGGGTCCTGGAGGGGGTTACAGGGCTGTCGGGTCCCTCAGCCTTGGGCCTTTAGTTACAGTAATGGGAATGGAACGTGTGCACCCAGTGAGGGGCTGCAGGGCACACTCGCACCTTGCTGGTCCATGTAGATGGGAACCCCGCCCAGGGATGCCACAGCGTCCACCAGCAGCAGGCACCGGTACCTGGAGGGGATGTGGGACAGTGGAGTGAAACAGTACAGGCCTTCTGCAGAGGCCTTGGGAGGGGCAGCAAGGACAGTGAGGGTGCCCTGCCCCACAGAGTCACGCTCGGTCAGGACTCCCGGGCCCCAGGAACCCCCTGCCCAGCTCCCGGGAACCAGGGGTGGCCGCAGGCTGAGTGGCAGCAGTACCCAGCAGCAGCACCCGGTTCCAAGACCCAGGCTGGTCCCACCGCAGGGTCCCCATGTGAGTGTGCCTAAGGGGTAGCCTGGCAGCAGGAGCCCCAGGGACCCAGCAGCTTGAGGTCAGGCTGCCCCCTGCCAGCAGCCGCCTGACTTGTTTGCCGGACTGGAGGTGCAGAGTGGAGGGAGCGAAGTCCAGGTGCTGGCAACCGTGAAGCCGCCTCCATACCTCAGGCTTCTGCACACAGCTGTGTCCCCTGCCAATCGCAGTGGGTGGTGTGGACACTCCTGAGCCCTGCTCCATTCGTGGATGGGGTCCACGTGGGGGAGGCTGGAGGTGGGAGGTGGAGAGGCCCCAGGGTGCAGGCCATGGGCAGCACCAGCCCTCCACAGCTGCGGGGCATCCTGCCATGGAACCCTTGATCCTGCTGAGGCCCTGGGGTCCTCCTCAGTGGGAGGAGCCAGCTAGATTCCACCCAGATGGAGCACAGAGGGCCTGAGATCAGGTAGGGCAAGGGGCAGGACCGGGCAGAATAGCTGGGCCAGTTACTACCATGGGCAAGAGGGACCCACCAGAGCCCGCAGCACCCCGGCCAGGCTTGGGGACGGCCCACCTGTGGCACAGCTCCCCGTAGCCATCCAGGGGCTGCAGTACTCCAGTGGAGGACTCCCCGTGTGTCAGGAACAGCAGTACTGGCTTGTGCTGGGTCAGGCCCTGAGGGCAGAGACTACTGAGCAGAGCCCGTGGGGCTTCCTCCAGGAGGCGCCTGCCAGGGTCACCCCACGCACCCCTCCCTCTGCTGGACTGGGCAATCTGGGTAGAGAGGACTTTTGGCCCAGGATATCAGGCTCTAGCCACTGAGGTCCACAGTGTCCCACAGCCTGTGGGTCATGACATGGCCTGGCTGGGCAGGGAGCAGGGAGGGCTGGCGGCTGAGGGCCAGGAAGAGGTGCTGCCTCCTGGTCCCCAGACTCAGCCTCCTGCCTCCAGGCCCGCTGGCCCTGCCCACAGGACTATTATCCTGACTCAGTTTCCCTGTCAGACAGCACCAGTCTTCCCACCTGATCTTAGGTATGTGAGTGCCTCTCCTGTGGCTGGTCTTGGTCACTAGAAAGGGGAGGGGGCCAGCCACTGCCCCAGTCCCTTGGCCCTGATGCCACCCCAGCCCAGTGGTCAGCACACTCTGTACCTCTTCCACCTCTTGTAGGGTGTAGTGGCCACCAGGCTCCTTGATCATGAGGTGCACGCGGGCTCCTGCAGGCGGGGAGGCAGCAGTGAGCAGCCCCCCAGGCAGGGGTGACACTGGGGACCAGGGGCCATGTTGACCCGCCCACCCTGGGGGCCACAGGGCAAGGGTGAGGCCACAGGGCAAGCAGAGTGTGCTCGGCAAGAGCTGTGGTTCCTGGAGGGCTGCGGGGGTGGGAGCTTCTGGCTGACCTTTCTCAGGCTACTGTCCCTGAGCCCAGTGAGGCGGCTGTCCCTGGTTCCACAGCCCCACTGCACAGATGGTAAAGTGAGCATCGTACTGTCAGTCTGTGGGTTCCCCTGGATCCCGGCCATGCCCATGGCTGCTCACAGAGAACCCACAGCTGCACAAGGGGTGCAGGGGGAGGCTTGCCCAGGCCACATCTGCTCTGGTCCTTGCCTCTGCCCAGCTCTGGCTCCCCTTGAGCCCAGCATAGACTGACAGAGACTGGTAGGGCCGGGACCCCCCTGGGCTCTTTGCCTATTCCTCAGTGTGGCCTTGTGGGCTGTGCGGGACATGAGGGCTGTCGTGAAGCCGGCTCATGCTCCTGCTCTCCACAGGCTCTTGGCCTTGCCGAGGAGGGCGACCATCCCGTCGCCGTGTCTCAGGGCTGTGCAGAGCCCCAGAAAGAAGGCTGTTTCTCAGACTGGCGGGTCAGCTGTTGCAACCCCATCCTGTGGCAGAGCAGCACCTGGGGGCCCGAGGCTGCCGGGGTTCAGGCCAGGAGACCAGGGGTTGCTCACAGCCACACCTGATCGGGGGCCACCAGGGTCTGTGCCTGTGAGGGGCGTGTGCAGAGGGCGCATGGAGTGAGTGCTGTCGGACCAGCAAAGCCAGGCCCACCCCGCCTGCCCTCCTGCCTCACCCTTACCGATCCGCTCCCCGATGTCTGCAGCCCGCAGTCCCCATACGCCGTTGGCCCCCACCAGGAAGGAGTCCCCCGGCTCCAGGAGGTTGAACAAGGCTGTCTCCAGGGCGCAGTGTCCAGAGCCACTGATGGCCAGCGTGAGAGGGTTCCTGGTCTGGAACACATACTGGATGCCTTGCTTGATCTCGTCCATGACCTAGGGCGGAGTGGTGGGCACACGGTGGCACCGCTGCTCTGCCCTCTCCCACATGGGCAGGGAAATGGCTCACGGATTGACCCCTCCCGGGCGGCAGCTGACTACCTGGAACATCTCCTTGTGCATGTGCCCGATCATCTGCAGCCCACTGGCTGCCTGGGCGCGGGGAGCCAGGTTGGAGGGGCCGGGGCCCAGCAGGAGCCGGCTGGGGACTGAGAGCGGTTTGAGAAGGGCTTCTGGTGGGGCCACGCACAGCTGGTGGGAGGCCATGGTCCGAGCCCGGCCTGCTGCCTGGGGCCCTGGCGCCAGACTGGCCTTGGCCAGCACCCGGAACATCTCCCAGCTGGCCCTGCGCTGATCACAGAGGTGAGCCGATCGATGGGCTTCTGCTGCCCCCTCTGCTGTTGTCACTCGAACCTTCGGCAGTGTTGGTCTTCCTGTCACTACTGGCAGCCTGGGTATTGAGCTTCAGCAGGGGGAGGGGACCCTGAGTCCAGAGAGAATCTGGGCTTGGAGTGGGAGTCCACCTCCCAGCCCCGACCGGCTCCCACAGGCTTGGGAGGCTCAGCCAAGTGGAGCTTGTTTACTCAGGCATCTGAAAGCTCTCCTTAGAGGGTCAGAGAGCAAACACATCAAGCTCGTGTGTCCAGTCTGTGTGGCAGCTGGTTCAGTCTGAGAGGAGAGACGGGGGAGTGGCTGGGTTCCAATAAAACTTTATTTACAAGAGGCAGATGCCAGGTGGTGTGGTGGGGGCTTCACTCACTTGCACAAACTCAGTCACTTGATCACACAAACACTTCCTCACACACAGTAACTCACACTCTTATTTACACACTCTCAGACTCACATTTACACACTTACACTCATGTACATTCGCACTAACTCTTGAACTTACACAGTCATATTCATTTACACTCACATGGGCACACAGGTTAACACACTAATACTCTCAGTCAATCTCACGTTTTCTCACACATTAAGACATCCTTACAGGGCTGGGGATTTAGCTCAGTGATTAGAGTGCTTGCCTTGTAAGCACAAGGGCCTGAGTTCGATCCCCGGCACCACAAAAAAAAAAAAAAAAAAAAAAGACATCCTTACACTCTCACTTATACATGCACACTCACATGAACTCTTGCACTCACACAATCACTCACATACACACTCATTTATACTCACACCGACATACTGACACACTCACACGCCCACTCCCACACTGGCACACCCAGCCAGTCACCCACTGCGTACACACAGCCCAGGCCCTGAACCTTTGGGACAGGAGTTCCTTGAGGGCCTCAAACCTGGAGTTCACCCTGAGCAGTGATAAACGCCCTGGGCACACAGGCAAGAAGAGCTAGCACATCTTGCGCTCCCCAAGCCAGGAGCCTGGCCAGGCCATTGGCCCCGGGGAAGCCACAGAGCTGCGCCGCCCCCGTGCCCCAGTGCAGGTGGATGTGGGTGGTGCCCTTGCGCCCAGACTCCTGCCCAGCAGAGTTAGCTCCTTCTGGGATTCAGGGCTGGCTGCCTCCAGCTGGAACTGCTGCTCGAGTAGCCGGGGAGCACGAGGCTCCATAAGCCCCTAAACAAGCACCAGCGTCCTTTCGTGGCCAGGAAGGCAGCAGCCACCCCAGGACCGGTGCAGGGTCTCCCCTTGCCGTGCTCCCAGGCTTGGCACAGTGCTCACTTCTGGCTGCTCGGGGCCTGGGGACCTGCCCTCCAGAATCAGCAGCTCCAGCCCCATTGGCCCTGCTCAACCCACCCCCCTGCTCTGTGCTGACCATCACTGTGCCCTTGGTGTGGACACAGTAACCCTGGGACCCCCTGCCTGCCCCCACTCTGCTCCCCCACCTTCGTGCTCCTCTGAGCTGGAGCCCCAGGCTTTCCTAGACCTGGCTCCTTTCGAGGGGCCTCCCAAGCTGTCCCCTGCCCGCTGCCCCCGCGGCCACCTCACAGAGGCTCCCTCTGCCTGGACACTTGTCCCCCTCGGTTCTGCTCCCTTGAAGCCCCCCGGATCGTAGCCTTTGTTTGAATGTCCGAGTCTCCAGATGACCTTGAATGCCCTTCCATGTTGTCATGCCATGTGTTTAAGACCCACCCTGTCCTGGCAGGACCGCCCTCTACGTGTGCCTGGGGTGGCACGTGATGAGACAGTGAAAGCTGCCTCCCGCGGGGAGGGCGGGGTGTGGATGGGTAGGGAGTGCACTGGGGAAACCCCGGGGGTGCCCGCCAGAGCTGATAGACCTGGGGCCAGCTGAGGTGCTGCAATGAGGGAGGGCGTCGCCTCAGCCGGGAAGCCCATTGGGAGACTCCGCCACTGCCAACGACAAACAGCAGGGCAGGTGATGACATTGGTCTCCCTGGAGATAAACACCACCTGGGCCATGCAGCTCCAGCCTCCCTGCGAAGGTGCCGGGTGAGAGTAGCCACACAGGGTGGTCCCCAGGGTCCTCCGTTTTCCCAGTGGAGTTTCCAGTGGGACAGTTAGGTGTCCCTTGCCATGCCTACACAGGCGCAGCCCCTTCTTCAAACGCACCGTTTTTAACAGCAGACATGGAGCCGTGCGGTGGACGCTCTGGGTGTGGCTGGCCGGTTCTCCAGAGGTGGTCGGTGAGCCCTGTGGCTTTGCTCAGGGCTCCGGCCTGCAGAGCTCTAATGCAGGGCCCCTTGCCGTCTCCACGACACACTGCTTCAGTCCACGGCTGACCTGCGCATCCTGATGGCCAGGCTGGAGGAGGACGCAGAGGCTGGGAGTCCACCCCTCGCAGACAGCACTGGGGACAGGGAAGGGGCCTGGCCTGGAGTCCTGGACTCAAGTGGAGCGGCGGAGTCCGGGGGCTGCCGAGCCCCCCCCAGGTTACGCACCTGGGCCTTGGGGTCCAGACCCGTGGCACCTTCCAGGTCAGCCTCCAAGTGGCAGAAGCCGGTCTCTGGAGGGCGAGGGTCTCGAAGAACCAGCCCCGGGAGCCCGAGCGGACCCCTCCCTGGAGAGTGCTGAGGAAGGTGGTGAGGGGCACACAGGCCACGCTACACCACATCTGCAAAATGGCCTCGTCCCCGGCTGAGCTTGGTGTGCCTCCTCACAGGATGAAAGGTGCCCTGAGGGGCCACTTCCTTAAAGAGGCTGGGGTCCCAACGCAGGTGTCGCGGGGCAGAGGCCGGGCACGCCTCCTCAAGGCAGGGACGATGGTGAGGGGCTCCATCTGCAGCAGCAGGGCACCCGCCACACAGCGCGTGCCAGATGGGCTCTGTGTGGGGCGTGGTGTGTGTCGTCAGAAGACTGAGCACTGTGTGGGGCTCTGTCCGCTTTATTCCTACGGTTCCCCGGGTGCCCCTCGGCCTGCGCCCACCCTGGGGTGGCGGGAAGGAAGCCTGGCCAAGCGCGTCGGGATGCAGGAGCTTCTTGGAGAGTTCTCCTGCCTCCACACGCAGGGCTCTCATCCCTGACATGTGGGCCCAGACCTCGGCGGGACCGTCTGGGGGCCCCGCCCTTGCACCCTGAGTCCAGGGACCATCTGCATCCTCAGTCCATGAACCTCAGCGACGGCACTGCCGGCTTCACGGTTGAGCACTTACAGCCGGGCATCCCTGCAGGCTGGAATCGGACCCAGCTGACTCGAAGGTTAATTTCCACTCACAACTCAAGGCAAGGCTCATGGAAGCGCAAGCCGCGAGGTTCTCTGGGAAGCCCTGACGGATCTCGGGTCCCAGACCCAGGGACCACGGGAGCGCTGGCCTGAGCCTTCTCCAGCCATCTCCCTGGTGAGAGGCGGGAGGTCACCGTGAGGCAGCCTTGTCCTCTGGAGCCCCTCGCGATGGGAACACGGGCCCGTGGCTTCTGCAAGGTGGGCTCCCTCCCCACCCTCAGATCTTGGAGCCCCAACACAAAACCGCCTTGTTGAGCCAGGACGTGCGGCTGGACAGGCCGCACGCGGCCCGGGAGGGCTGCACAGGAGCAGAGGAGGTGGGCAGGCGCCCAGAGGCTGAGCGTGCAGCCGCCTGCACCGCAGCTCCAGACTTCCAGGCCTCGCAGTCTGTGCGATCCGTCTCGCAGACTGGGGGTCCACCTCCCTGAGCTCGGATGCCTGGGTGTGGCCGCCGGGTTCATTCTGGACTCCATCGGTGTGGAGCCCTCTCCCTGGAGGGTCCTCCTGCCTCAGTTTGGCCCACGGCCAGCGCTGCCCCTCCGTGGGTCATCGGTGTTTCCTGCACAGACCCTCGTCCCTGCCTCGCTCCTGTCCTTACACCTCTGAAGGCGTGTGAGTCAGCAAATGCACCCGAGAGAGGACGATGTTGCTCTTCGCAAGATCCCAGGAATGACCCATAGCCAGCCACCGCGGGCAGTGACAGCGCCTCGTGGCGCCCTCTGGTGGGCGGAGCGGGGAGCGCGCCCAGCCCTGCACCAGCCTCTGAACCGAGCTTCGTGGCCCTGCAGGCTGGCCTCCCACAGCTCCTCCCTGCCCCGAAGCCCTCTAGCTCCGGCCCTGTGTCTCTGAGCGGGTGGACCTTGTCGGAGGCCCTGAGCCCATCAGATCCACCCGCTTACCGTCTCGGATTGGTTCTGCCCAGTATGTATGTGAGGGGAGGGTAGGTCAAGCCCTCACCTCATCTCAGGGGTTTTAAGAGACTTTTGTTAGACATTCTGTGATGTGTAACATTTGTTAGGCCCTGTGTCCCTCGGCCCCAGCCCGTGCAGTTTTGCGTCCTCGTGATTTTTCTCAGTCTTGACTAATTCTTTTTTTTTTTTTTTTCTGCTTTTGAGTCAGGGTCTCACTGTGTAGTCCAGGCTGACCTTGAACTCACAGCGATCATCCTGCCTCAGCCTCCTAAGTGCTAGGGTGACAGATGCTAATTAATTCTTGATTAGGCCTGCACTTATTGTCTGGGGTGTGGACAACCTTCCGGCTCATTTTTGTCCCGTCCTGGGAGAGGAGCTGGTGTCTTGCTTCTTTCTCACCTTGTTTCATCACCATTGTTCATTGCCCAGCCCCTCTGATGAGGATAAATGGTTCTGAGTGCTGTGAGAGGTCCCCAGGCCCACTGCACCAATTTGCTGGCCCGGCAGAGACAGATGTGACCGGATGCTGTTGCTTTGGGGGAGCACAGGCCAAGGCCGGAGCAGGCGGTGGAGAGACTGGAAAGCCACGTCTCAGGTCTGACTGGTATGCGAAGGTGGAGCCCACGGGCCAGACCCCTGGAACCCAGAGCCGGGTGGCATCACACAGGGACAGACTTTACCATGGAGGGAGGTGGCACTTTGGGCTGAGTCTGTCGCCCAGCAGGCTGTGTTGAAGTCCCATCTTCTGAGGCCTCAGCACTGGACTGCATTTGGGGACAGAGCCTTTAAAAAGGTGGTTAAAGTTAAACAAGGCCATCGGGTGGGCATGGTGTGAAGAGCAGATACTGGAGGGCACAGCCAGGAGATGGTGTCTGCAGGCCTCAGAGGAGGCAGCCCTGCCCACAGCCCGGTTTCGGGCGCCTGCCTGAAGGACCATGGGAGATGAAGGTCCCCAGCCGGTGGCAACTGTCTTGGAAATGCCAGCTGAGTGCCGAGGGTGAAGAGGAGATGGGCAGTGCCCAGGACACACTCAGGAGGCAGAGGAGCCGGCGAGGGAGGTGTCGTCTGTACTCAGGGCAGTCAGGGGTCCACCTGCCTCCTGCAGGTTTGGTTCAGGCCTCCTTTCTGGCTCCCCATCCCCTCTTCTCTCCAGCAGCTGGGAGGGAGGGAGAAGAGACCAGCACACTCTGCTGTGCTGTTCCATGTCCTGGTGCACAAATGTTGAGTGATTCGGTCCCCTGGCATTGGCTTCTGGTTTCTGCAAGGTGAGGATTTGGGGAAACAGCAGTCAGAGTGCACAGGTGGTACCAGAACACCCAAGCACGTGGCATGTGCGTGCTGCCATTAGCCATCTCTCTCCAGGACAAACACAGGCTGTGGGGCATTTGTCCCAATCTGTGGCTGAGACCTGCCCAGCCTGGCCGCAGGTGACCCACTGTGGAGAGGCTGGCGAGGGCACAGCTAGTCCAGGGCTGCACACCAGCGTGTTGGACAGCTCCCCCTGGACACACAGGATACCAGGGGTGGCCTCCTCATGGCTGTACATGCTTTCCCACCCTAAGTTACCCCTGGGATCCCCGGAAGGAGGTGTCCCCAAGGCCTGTCCCTCCCCCAAGATGGTTCTCCTGTGTAGGGTAGTACTCCCCTCTCGGGCAGGCAGCCTCTCCCAATTTACCTGTCTCCACCTCACCTGCTCCTGCTCTGGTGTCTGGAAGGCTGGGTCCCTAGCACTTGGCTAGCTGTACCCCCAGAGTTTCCAGTTCTGCAGGGCTGAGTGGCCTGGAGAATTTGGCAGTGCCTGACAGCACTGTCCTTCTTGATGCCTTAACATCATGCCGTGTTCTGTCCTGTCCTAGTTCCCGGGGGACCCCAGCATGCTCTGCCTAGAGGAAGGTGGACTCTGTGTGGCAGGCACCTGTCTGACACCATCTACACTGGCCAGAGGAGGCCAGGGCACCCGGAGAACCCACAGGACAGAGGCTCAGAGATGGGGCTGGGCGTTGGCGGTCACCGGGCTCCAGGCTTGCACTGGAGCCCACCCTCTGCCCCAGCCCCCGGCCTTGGCTGCACCTGGAGTGCGGGACCTGCGTGGTTTCTGGGGAAACAGCGACACCTGGTGGCCACACTGCAGCCACACCGCACACGTCGTGCCCCCTCCAGCAGGGCACAGTGACCTTCTTGTCCCAGAAGGCTACAGTGACCAGGCAGGATGCACCAGCTGGGAGGAGGCTACAGCAAGCTCCAGAGAAGACCTACGCCCAGCCCAGTTCTGTCCAGGCTGGGCTTGGCGGTGGCTTGTGGGCTCAGACCCTGCAGAATGGCCATGAGACCCGGAAGGCTGGGCATGCACTGTCTGAGCCTCGGGGGTACTGACTTGTTGTGGGTGGAGTCTGTGGACAGACAGATAGACCTGAGAGTTGGTGACAGGAGGGGACGGGAGGGGCCTTACCTAGCACCAACCTGGCCATGTGGGTTTGGCCCGTGGGAGCTCTGAGCAGAGTGAGCGGGCAGAGGCACAGTGGGGGCACCAGGCACAGGAGGGTCCTAAGGTTAGAGCAGCTTCCAGGATGGGGAGGACACAGAGGGGGCAAAGAGGGCTCTGACCCCAAGTTCACACTGATTAGAGGGCAGCCCAGGCGCCCTGATGGGTCTCAAACCCTGCTGGGGGCTCCACGAAACAGCTGTGGGGTCTACATGCTGCTGGTCCCCGCTGGCCTGGCCACGCTGCCCTTGTCTGTTCGATCCCAGCCCTCTCAGGCCCCCCAGTCCCACACCCCACTCATCATCCTCCTGGCACCTGGGAAGACTCTGAAGTGGGGTCCGCCCTTAGGCCCGCCTGGCTGTAGGGACCTGGTCTACACCACAGGGACCCTGCTGCACTGCTTGGACTCCCAGGTATGTCCCGCCTTTCCCTGCATCCAGGTCCTTGGTGGCACCGGGCCACTCTGTGGGCCTCACACAGCGTGGCTGCCTCTTTCCGGTCTCCACACTCCTGGCACAGCCCCTGGCCTGACTGGCCTCAGTGGCCTCCTGAGGTCAAGGCTGCAGCTTGGAGGTCACAGGTGGGGCGGGGGGAAATGGGTGGAATCCTGGGATGGAAGGGGGTGGAGCCTCCCCCGGAGCACACCAGCTCCTGGACCCCTTTCAGTCCTACCCAGGCTGGGACGATCCCATCTCATGGGTGGCAGTGGCAGCCGAGATGGAAATTCTCCACACGACACGCAAGTGAGGCGCCGTGGTCCCCCTTGTCATGGCTGCTCTTACTATCCTGCCACCCTTGCTGGTTTTCTCAGGCTTCCCCTCCCACCCAGCCCTGTCCTCAGCTTTGGCATGTGTAATTTTCCTGGAAAGTTTTAAAGCAAACTCTAGACATCGTGTGTTTTCACCCAAATCTTCTCATGTGCATGTAAAAAAGTAGACTTTTCTTACAGATCCTGAGTGCCATTATCATACGGAAGTAACCCTAGTTCCCTAAGGTCGTCTAAGAGCCTGTTCATAGGAAGATGCACCCATCGTCTGAAAAGTATCTTTTGAAAACTGCTTTGATGGAAATGGGATTCACAGGTGAGCAAAAGGCCCTGGCTGGTAGGTTGGTGCTGAGAAGTGCCCCGGGCCCCAGACTGCATGCTCCCCCCAGGGTTGGGGCCAGGGCACGGGCGTAGATGGGGTCAAGCCCATGGGTTTCAACAGAACCAAGGTGGGGTTCTGTCGCTTGCTCCTGCTCACGGGAAAGCCTCATTCTAAACTCTGCCTCAGTCCCCCCTTCCCTGGGGTGGGACATGATGACACGAGGCATCAGAACATCAGATCAAGGACAGTCTCTAGTCCAGAAGAGGAAACAGCCCCAGTCAGGAAGCAATTTGCTATGGCACCCAGGTGAGGGGCAGGTCTGGAAGGAGGCTGGTGGCCAACAAGGCCCTGGCCACACTCCCTGCAGGGGAAGAGTGGGCAGTGGCTGCTGTCCTAGGCACAGGCTTGGCCTCCTCGCCCACAGCCTCTCACTTCCTGCCCCAGAGCCTCCTGAGGGGGGCAGGGGAAGCAGGCAGGAATTTCATCTTCCCCATGAGCTCAGAGCCCAAGGCCTCTCCTGACTTGAGTGGGTAAGGAGCAAGGGTTCTGAGAGGGCCAACCAGGACAGACCCGGCCCAGGCTTCGCCTTCCTGGCTGTGCTGTGCTCCGGACTGGATGTTTGTCTCCTAAACACTCAGGCTGGAACTCAGACCCCAAAGTCAGAGAATGATGATGTTTGGCACGGAGTGAGATGGGGTCATGAGGGCGGGGCCCCAGGATGGCTTTGGAACAGGATGGAGAGGGCCCTGAGCCCTCAGTGGTGGCTCCTCCATAGCAGCAGATTGGCTTCAGCATGCAGAGCAGCCTAGGGAGACCTCTGCAAACCTCGGTGTCATCAGCTCTGGACTGGCCACCCTCACACTTTCTCCTGAGAAGCAAGTGAAACAGGAGTTCACCCCCAAGTGCCTTCCTCCAAGGTCAACCTCTGTTCTGCCAAGATCCAAGAAAAGATCTGATTCCAGCCACTTCTGCTGCCAATTTCATTTTGCAATGTCATCTTCTGACCATGAGGCTGAATCACACCCCGGGCACACTGTGTTCTTTGGGTAGAAGCAGCTCTGAAGTCCCTTTGTTGGACCTCCAGAAGCAGAAAGGACTTCAAGAATGGTGGCCAGTTTACACATGGGAAAACTGAGGCCAGAGAGCGGGAGCTCTGCCCAGAGCTACACAGCTAGTGTCAGACAGAGCTGGCAATGGGACCCAGATGTGCCCCCTCCTCACCAGGTCACGAGTCCTCACTGAAGACACCAGAGAAAGTGCTCTCTGGTGTCCCATCATCAGCAGGTGCCAATCAGAGATGAAGACAGCCCCTCTATGTGGATGGCACCTCCTGTCCCCAAGCCAGCACTCTCCCCTTCCACAGGCACTGGAGGTCATTCTGACCGGTAGCTCTGTATTAGGCAGCTTTCTTGTTCCTGGACACAATACCCAACACCCACATTTAAAGGAGCAGAGGTTTAATTTGGCTCATGGTTCAGGGGTTTCAGTCCATGGCCGGTTGGCTCCCAGGCAGGAGCATCATGGTGGAAGAGTGTGGTGTAGGAAGGCTACTCACCTCATGGCAGCCTGGAAGCAGAGAAGGAAGGATGAGCTGGAAAGGGAGATATATCCTCCAAAGGCACAGCCTTAGTGCCCAACCTTCCAACCAGGCCCCATGTCCTAAGAGCATACTCGGACACATACTCATCCATGGATCAATTCACCAGTGCATATGGCGGCCCCATGATCCAGTCACCTTCCAAAAGCCCCACCGCTGAACCCGTCAGACTTCGGGGGGGGCATTTTGGATCTAAACCGTAACAGGCTCCAGATAGGGCTGAGTCTTGTTCCCACTGGAGGTGGAGCAGCACCTTCCTCTTCCCGCCACAGCGAAGCCCAGCAGGGGCGGCCATGTGCTCTTAGAGGTCCAGCTCCAGAACTATGAGCACAAAACAATCTGGGTTCTCTGTGAATGTCCTAGTTTCATGTGTTGTCATACAGCAACAGGGAACAGGCTAAGGTACTCTGTCAGAAGCTTTATTTCTTACTTTAAATTTTGAATGCACCTAGAGTTTTGCATGTGGCGAGGGGAAGACACCAAATCCTCTACTCCACAAATGAAGTTTGAAAAATGGGCAGACTTTTCCCCATTGCTCTGAAATGCTGCCTTTATCCTCTGCTAAATCACTTTATAACTGTTCTGTTCAGTTAGTCTTTCCATTGGTTCCTCTGCCAGTGTTGGATTGTTTTAATCATTACAAACTTAAGGTTGATTTGCCATAGGACAGACGAATTTCTCTTTATTTGACTTCAATTCTTCCCCCTGCCATCCACTTTTATTTTGCCTAGATGAGAATGAGTTTAAGTTCCTAAAATTCGCTGTGATTTTTTACAGAAGTTGCATCAAATGTACAAGTGTTAGCTTTTCCTCTCAGGAAGTTTTTATATCTTCCAATTACTCAGACCAACTCTCCATCTTTCATAACATTTCATAGATTTTTAATAAAGAAGTTATTATTTATCATCAAATTTACTCTATTACTTTTAGAATTCATAGTTGCTGTGATTTGCACCTCTCTTCCATGATATATTTTAATTATGGTTTAAAATATTTTGAAAGTTTTCACAATACACACAACCATCTCCAGATTTAGCAAATGTTAACATTTTCCTAATTTTTGCCTTGAACTCCAATTTTTAAAAGAAATAAAATGCTGTCCCCAGCTGCAGTTATCAAGAGAGTGTGACACTGGCAAAAGGAAAGACAGTCGACCAATGGAACAGAACCAAGTGTCCAAATGCAGGTGGTGGCTGGGCTTGTGGATGAGGAGCCAGGAGACGCGCAGGGAGAGGGGCTGCTGGGTGGCGGTGTCAGCCCGCCATGTCACAGGCCCCACAGCAGCGGCAGGACGGTGGAGCTGAGGAAGCTGGAGAATGTCCTCACAGCCACAGCCAGGCCAAGAGTTATAGGACACAAAAAATACCAACCGTGAAAGGGAAGAGTTGGACTTAAATAAAAAATTTGTTCACCGAAAAAGCCATCAAGATTATAAGTCAGTAAGCCACAAACTGTAGAAAATATTCGCAGCACATATAAATTGAGAAACGAGTTTTATCTAGAACACATACACATACTTGCCGCTTGATTTTAAATATTTGAAACTCAGTAACACCAAGACAAGCATCCAATCTTTTTTTTAAGGAGCAAGAACTCAAACAGACACCTCACAAAAAATATGGACAAAGGGACAGTAAGCACACAAAAAAGCTCTTTGTGTTGTTATTCTCAAGGGAATGCGCCTTCCAGAATGGCTGAAACAAACAAAAATGCAGAGCAACCAGAACTCCTCAATGGGTGTGGAAAACGCTGCCAACACTTTGAGTAACAGTTCCACCGAGTCTTAAATGCCAGGCGTCTTCCCGTTAGGTCTGTGGGCCGAGGACCCAGCCGCTCCCCTCCTCTTTACTCAGAAGGAAGCCTGGTCCGAGATGCTGAACCACAATTCCTGACAGCCAGACTGGAAGCAACACGAAGGCTGAACAGAACAGATGAGCACATTACGGGGAAGCCGTGAACCCAACACACGCGGCAGAGGACAGGACAAGCCAGCGGTCTAAGCAGTGGGGTGTCTCAGAGGTGTGTCCTGAGCAGGAGACTCCGGCGCCCGGGAGTGCACACCGTATGACAGGTTCACAAGAGAGTCTAGAGCACACAAAATAATCGCAGTGACAGAAGCCAGGATCAGCAGTCACCTGGGAATGGGGAGGCGCTGAGCGACAGCCAGAGCACCATGGGGGGTGGGGAGGTGTGACAATGTACCGGACCAAGCTTCTCACTGTTGGTAAATTATGCCTCAAAACGAGATGAAACCCAAAATACTCCACAGCTGCTGTCGAGGCCTTCTGTAGCATCCTCAGCCGCTTGTCTCCTACCTCTCCAGACGTGACACCAAGGGCGACGAAATTCACGTCTTTGTGCTTTCCTGTGTGCATGTGGACCACCGACATGAAGCAGACATGTCTACACAGCACAGCAATGTGCGGGGCACCTGGCTGTCCACACTCTGCGTCTGCACGGCCTTGAGATTCCCCCGCAGCGCAGCTTTAAGCTCTGCCTGTGTGGGTGGACACCCAGGTGGCTTCCAGTCAGGCACCTTGAGCCACACTGCCATGGACGTTCCTGAGCATGTCGGGCCTGGGCCTGCGCCAGGGAAGAACTCTGGGCTTGCTGGGACTGGGGTGGGCACATCTCACTTTGTGCCCCAGCCAGCAGCTGCCACCCGGGCGGACACTAGCACTCAGGAGATCCTGTCTCACTGCGGTTTTAATCTTGCTTTTGATTGTGCAGCTCTTCCCTGCTTCCTCCATCTCTTGGTCACTTGGCTTCCTCTTCTGTCATCTCACCTTCTTCTTGCCCTCGTCACTGGGTTTGCTCATATTACCGCAGTAGCTTCTCTGATTGATCTGTTACTGTATTTGTACACCCTACTGATATTTCTCACTTGTTCTCTTAAATTTTCTAAGTAGTAAAAGTATTTTACCTGAAAATAGTAACTATGGTTCTTTCTTTCTGATACCTAGAGCTGGTGTGCTTGTCTTTGCACTGGGTAGGAAGAGCAATAGCAACCAAAAATAAGTTTTAACTTTATTGGAAATATATCAAATTATTCATTCTGACATTCATTCATTCCTCAAATATTTCTTGCCCTGCATTTTTTATCCCAGGCACTTCATTCTTTAAACTAGCACACAAAAGTTATATCTATTGATGGAGTACCGTGTGATAAACTGATGCTTATAACCTGTAATGATCAAATCCGGGTAATTACAACATTCCAACTCCCTAAGCACTTAACATTTCTTTGTGCTGGGAACCTTTGGACTCTTCTGGTTCCTTACAAATGTATCATAAATTATTGAGAGTTCTAGCAGCCCACTGTGCTGCAGGACACGGCACTCCCCTCCCTTCTTGCTGTATGCTGGTGCTTGTTACCCGATCCCCTTCTGTCCCCTTTCCCCCAGCCCCTTCGATTCTCCATGGCCGCGAGGTCAACCTTTTTTAGCTTCGACCTGTGAGTGAGAACGTGTGTTTTTATCTTTCTGTGCCTGGGTTATTTCACTCAACATGATGTCCTCGAGTTCCGTCCTTATCTCTACAAATAGCGGGGTTTCGTTC
Source organism: Hystrix cristata (assembly GCA_004026905.1). Taxonomy (NCBI): domain Eukaryota; kingdom Metazoa; phylum Chordata; class Mammalia; order Rodentia; family Hystricidae; genus Hystrix; species Hystrix cristata. The sequence continues at coordinate 9,989 of PVJO010015209.1, read as the reverse complement.
TCTTTCTCTTGGCTGAACAATACCCAACTGCGCCCGCATACTGCATTTTCTACATCTGTCCATCCATCTGTGGATGCCCCATTGACTCCACATCTTTATGTCAGGCCCTGCCTGATTCTGGGTACACAACAACAGACAAGGCACACAAGACCCTTGCTCCCCCGAAGAAGAGAAGGTGCAGTAGAACACAGTTTAGAGCCACACAGACACTAAACGAGAACAGGGTGGAGCATTAGGTCGGAGTGTGACAGAGATTCTCATGTTGGATCTTGACCACTATCCCCATCTCAGGCAATGCCGAATTCAAGAGTTTGCATTGAGATTAAGTATTGAATTGTATCAAGAGTATTTTTAACACCAATCACTATAACATGGCTTTTCCTGCTCTAATGTGTGAGGTACTGAACTATACAATATTTCCTGATGTTGAATCATCTCTTCATTCCTGAATTCCGTTAGGTCATGGTACGGCACATTCCCACTACACTGTAAAATTCCAGTTTGAATTTTGGTACTTATGTTAGAAAGTTATATTAGTCTTGGGCTTTTACTTTTGCACTTTTGCTGTTTTGACGTCAAGACCTTCAGAGAACAAATTTGGGATCTCACCTTTCCCCCTGCTATCGAGTACTGTAAAAACCAGTTACATCCACGTGTTTTTCAAAGAACTCATCCTTTTCTGTGGAACTTTTATTTTCTGTTTTATAGCTTTTATAACTTTGAGTTTTACCTTGATTCCTTCCTTCAATTCTGAGTTGAATTTTGTTACTGCTGTGCCTCATTACCTGGATTTGAAAGTACTGGCTTCCTGAATTCTTACCTGAGGGCTTTAGCTTGACTCTCTTCCCCTTGGCACTGGCCAGGAGCATTGCCATTGTCACCGATTTCCCCATGCTGTGATTTTAGTCTTATTTCTTAATTTAACCCAGGAAATTATTTAACTTTCAAGGTTCCAGACTTTTTCCTGGCTATGCTTTTCTTGTTATTACCTCGAGGTCAGAAAATAACAAGGGGGCCCCAAGAGGCTGTGTGTGCTGGACAGCTCAGGCAGGAGGCACAGAGCAGCTCCCAGAGCAGAAGCTGGGCAGGTGGAGGCCCAGGAGCGAGGCCCAGTCCCCAGGCTGCAGGGAGGGAGCTGCTCACTCCCGGGATCTAGAGGAGGCAGCTCTGGACCAAAGTGCTCACCCAGAGTTCCAGCTCACTGGAAAAAGAGGCACAGATAAGTGGGCAGACATGAGCGGGGTAGTGGGCAGAGCCTGGTGCCTCAGAGCCCCCAGTCTCCTGCTTCTCTGTTGGTCTTAGGTTTCTGTCTTCAGGAAGGCACCCCAGGGCAGGACAGCGTCCACGCAGTCACTACCTGCCTGCCTGAGCAGCGCACTGCAATTCCCACACGCCTTCTCTAGTCCCCACTCTTGCTGCATGTTCCAGCCCAAGACAGCCTCTAAGCCACGTCACAGGGCATCCCAGCCTGCCTCCCACCCTGACCTGCTTGGGCTGAGCAGTGGGAGGAGTCCCACCTAACAAACAGCACATAAGTCAGACAGAGGGACAGCCCTTCTTGTCCTCAACCCCTCAACCTCAGACACAGAGGAACCTCAGGCATGTAGGGTCTTTGTGGACGAATGGAGCTGGGAAAATCACAGGACAAGGGTTGGGAGAAAGACTTTGATGGACCTGTAAACAGCCACACCCTTGGTCTGGGTCCCCGAGGATCTTCTGGACGCTGCGGCTCTGCTGACACACGTCCCCGCCATGGGCTCTGGCCCAGCCCGTGCTAACCCACTGCCAGCTGCGACGGCCAGACGCTGAGTTGGCAGCTATCTGTCCAGCACACCAAGCAGAACCCAGCAGAGCGGCCCAAGCCAGAGTCGACCCTATTCATTCGGGCCCCAGCAAATCCACCCAGGGCCCGGGTGGGGAGCCGCCCCGCCCATCCGAGGCTCCAGCACCCTTTCTCCTGGAGGTCACTTCCCTCCTCTGAAACAAAACATGTGACACTGACTCTGTCCCCTGGGTGACCCAGTGGACTGAGGTTAGGACTGTGTGGGGCAGGGGTAGTGCTGTGCCCACAAATGCAGAGGCCAGGGAAAGGCTGGGTTCCTGAGGATCCTGCGCAGTGCAACCTGGCAGCAGGGACTCGGCTTTCACAACTTCACGATCCAATTCCCAATAGCCTGGAGTGGGGAGGGGTCTTTCGGCTCCTTCATTTGGCATTTCTTTCTTTTCCACCTGTACACACACACACACACACACACACGCACACACACCCACCCCTAACAAACTGTCCAAAAATGAATGATGCAAAATCTGGGGTTGGAGTCCTCAGCCACTCACAGCAGGTCTCTGGGTCTGGGAGCTCTGCCCTGAAGAGGGGCCCCATCAGTCCTGTCTGTGGGCAGGCCCAGCCTAGCCAAGAGCCAGTGCCCTACAGCCATTGTGTACAGGGCACAGTACAGGCCCGTGAGGTGATTACACAGTGACACCGCACAGCTGGGCTAAGGAGAAGCCAGACCATCTAGGCTCCTGCAAGGTGGTGGATGGCCAGACGCCAGCACAGTCTCCTTCCCTCGCTCTTCCCCAAACCCCGAGGACCCAACGTCCTCCCAGCGACAGGCACAATGCTTGAGCAGAAGAGGCCAGGATGGGGCAGCGGTGGCAAGGGAGGCCAGTGGGGAGTTCTGCGGTCTGGGGCCAGGCCAGGAGTGTCCTACGATCACCCCTGGGGCAGTCTGAGCAGAAAGGGGATTAAACAGTCCAACCCTGGGCACTGACGCGTTGGCTTGGGGCAAGGGCCTCCCTTCATCTTTCCATCACGGCCTCAGTTTACCCATCGGCACCACGCAGTTGAATCCCTAGGGGCCTTCCAGCATGGAATCAGCTAAACTGCGACACAGCCGGAGCCCTGAAAGTGCCAACAGCTTGCGGCGCCCGGAGGTCCAGGCGGAGCCCACTGGTGCCCCCACCACCAGGCCGCCCTTGGCCTGCTGACGCTTTGCGCCGCCCCTTTGTTGCTGCGGCAACAGAGCTCCTGGGAGGTGCGTGGAGAAGGAACGCGGTCACAGCGGGAAAGGGTTGCCATGGCAACCGGGGCCTCCGGGGGCGGGGCCCGGGGCGGGCCTCTGGTGGGCGGGGCCTCCGCACAGCATCCTCCCGGGGAGCAGGTCCTGGGGTTCATCTTTCACCCCGTAAACTGCAGCTCCTTGGCCAGGAGCCTCGCGGTTTGTCCCTGGTGTTCTCCAGATTTGGCTTCATTTTTCCCATTCAAAACACTTTTGATTCCTCCTCTGAGAATTTTTATCTGCAGTTCTGGAAAACGCTAAGCAAGTATTTCTTCATTGTTCCGGTGTCTGGTGTCTCCGTACTCCCGGAATTTCAGGAATATTCCCCAAGCACAGCTCAGGGCTTCCCCCTTCTCGGCTGGGCACGGCCTCGGCCTGGGCCCCTCGGGTGACTCTGCAGGCCCGGGCCTGCTGACCGTGGCTCGGTGGTCGCGGACCTGCTATCCGAGTGTCGCGGGGCTTGCCCCTCCGCCCTCCCCTGCCCCCTCCAGGTACAGTCCCGGCCACCGCGGTGACTCGCCGCTTGGCGTGTGGCTCCTGGGGCTGTTCCTTTCTGTGGGCAAGTTTGGTTTCCCTACTTTGATTTTTGCAGTCTATTTTTTCTACAATTTATTGAACCTTTGAAATGACCATTTTCATAGGTCAAAATTAGTCTAATATTCTTTCTACAGGGATCGGTTGTATTTGGAAGTCTACAACTCTGATGGATTCTTAAGGCTTTTTCTTGTGTTGAATATATATATTTTGGCAGCATTACTTCAGAATGCTACAAGAAGAAAGTACCATCTCATTGTGTTGATCTGCATTTCTTTAACTGTGATGCTCCTTTTGCCTGCCGTTGACCTATTTTCTTTCTGTGTCCCATTTGTTTCTCTCATCATTTCTGCCTATTATCTGGCGATTGCTCACACTTTTTGCGGTGGGTTTGCACAGCGTTTCCATACTCTGTCATTTTAGCATATGTTGAAATTGCTTTCCTGGAGGGGGGCTGGTCCTCTGGTTTCACTGGTGGCCTTTGAGCCCTATAGATGTTCAGTATTTGTGAAATCCATCTGCCTTCTCCGGGGTGCTCAGGTTACATACCACATCCTGGTTCTGCCACCCCAAGGCGTCGCACTTGTCCCCCACATTTCATTTTAGTTTTGCTTTTCACAAGTCAGTGTTTGTTTCATTAGAAATTTTTCTTGATGCCGTGTGTCAAGTGGGGATCCAGCTTCAAATTTTTGTACAGTGTCTGACGCCAGCTATTATGTGATTTATTTTCCCAAATTATTTGAAACCATACCTTTAGCACAAAATTTGATCTACTTCCACTTCACTACTGGCACCTTTTTAATTATTAGAATTCCTGAATATCTTTTAATATCTGATGGGGAGAGTCTCCTACGCTTTTTCTCTTTAGCAAGTTTCTTGATTAGTCTTGCATGTTTGTTTTTCCATGTGAAGTTCTGTTGCTATTTTAGTTGTATATTGAATGTGTACATTTAATTTAGAGAAAACTAGATCTTTTATAATATTGCTTATTTCTTACTCAAAACATGCTATCCTTTCCCACTAATTTACTTCTTTTCAGTGGCTCTTCAGTCTTCTATACCTTCTCTTTTGAATAAGAAACTGCACATTTCTTGTAATTTCTGGGCATTGCCCCTTCCGATTGTTGTTGTGAGGCAGCTCCTCTCTCCAGGTTCTCACTGGTCATTGTTTTGTGGACATGGTCACCTTCTGGTGATAATTTTCACAGTTGCCCTAATTTATTGTTCCCCATAGCTTTTCAGGCATGGTCAGGTCTTTTATGTGGACGATCACATCATCCGCAAATAATTATCATTGTGTTTCTTCTTTTCTGATATTTTGAACTTTTACTTAACCAGGAGAACAGAACCAACAAATTTTCTTCATAATCAATACTTCTGACGCCAAACCTGTGGGGTTTTCCCCACACTCACCACTTGTCCAGCTCTGCCAGCTGATGTCCTACAACTCAATATGGAAACGTGTCATCTGGAGCAGGCACAGAGTCCACAGGGTCAGATGCCAGCCACAAGGAGGACATCCCAGGCCACCCGCTCCTGTCTGATGCGGCTGCACGGCAGGTGCTTCATTGCTGCCTCCTCAGGGGTGATGGCCTCCCTTGTGTCACAACGTGTCTCCGTGGACAGGGTGTGCCACCCTCTGGGCACACAGTGCCTTTCCCAGCCTTCAGGCTCTCCAAACCGTATGCGTTTGGGATTCTCAGGTAGGCTTCTTGTCTTAGTTCATTGTGGGCTGTGCTAAGAGACTTAGATGGCATTCTCAGATCGTGGTACACAGAATATTAAACGCTATTATTCTCTAATTATTCTGTTATGAAATTGTTTTATTTTCTCATCGAAGAGTGTTTTTTATATTTTCTTTAATAATATGTGCTAGTATTAAAATAAAATATATTTTAAAATATGAGGAAACTAAAACAAAACAAAAAAACCCAAAAAGAATTTCATAGCTGTCTTCCGTTTTGCAGCTGTGGGTGATTTTAGGTGATGTCAGAAGGGTTTTGTAGTTGTTGTTTCTAACATTTAAAGGAAGATGAAACTTCTCGGGCCCAGCTGGCAGCTCCTCATGAATTTGTCTTTTCTTTGTTGATGACCTACTTGGGTTTCAATTTCTGACATTTTAATCTATTCAGAAAACCATTCATTTCTTGCATATTTTCATGTTACCTGTGTAGGATATTTCATCACTCTGTTCATGGTTGGTTTTCCTTCTGTTAGTTCTAATTTTACGTGTCTCTGCTCTCTTTGTATTTTCCTCGAGGAGACCGAGCGACAGGTTTCTTCTGCCTCCATCTCTATAAAGAACATTTCTTTAAAGATTCTATTTTCCATTTTTGATTATTATTTTCTTTTTTGTCTTGCAGCATTGATTACCTTCTCACTTTCCTTTGAGTCTTTGATGCTGTTTCTATTGTTCCGAGGTAAAGTTGCATGGCTCACCTGTGCTTCCTCGGGCTTCCTTCTCAGCAGGCTCTGTATTCAAAGCTAGTGATTCTCCTCTGGGCAGAGCGTCAGCCACAGTCTGTGGTTTTGCTATGTGATGCTGCTGTGTGATTTTCTGGCCAGTGTGCAGTATCAGTTTTGACTCCCTCATAATTCAGTGAGCCCCATAATTAAGAAACCAAATTTCAAGCCCCACACAGCCTCCTGTGTGGCACCCCTATTCTCATGCCTCCTGTTTTCACAGCAGGGAGGCCTTTATCCACAGAGCTGCCCGGGGCCTCTTACTTGCCTGTGCTACCCTGCTGCTGGACCCAGCCCACATGCTGCCAGACACTTGGGGGGATGGATGGGTGGATGGATGGGTGGGTGAGTTCGTGAATGGGTGAATAGATGGGTGGATGGGTGGATGGGTGGGTGGGTGAATGGACAGATGGGTGGGTAGGTGAATGCAGCCTGCCCTCTAGTGAAAGTCCAGATGTTACTGTGTGTACTGATGGTCTCACAAGGATGAAGAATGAAGTTGCAAACCCAGAAGAGGAAGATAGGAGAGTTTTAACTGGACATAATAATAGGAATAGCTCCTGGGTTTTCAGGAGGGGTCCTGAGTGGGTGGCCACTGAGGTTCTTTGTCAAGGAATTTTATGCAGCAGAGTCGCAATGTGGGTAGCTATGGGTCAAACAAAATCAACCTGTAGGATTACAAACATAGTCTCTTAGCTAATATTGATCCACTAGGGAATTAAGGGACATAGTAAGAATATATCAGTGAGCATCATTAACCTTAGCTTATCTATAGCTTCTAATGTAGGAAGAACAAAGGCATTCCTGGAGAGGGGTGGGAATGTGGGTGCAGATGCTCTGGACACTCACCTATGCATCTGGTGCACTATCTAGGCCCACTGTCCAGGTGGTGCTAATTACAGTCTAATCTCAAGCTGCTGTTTATTTCTAGGGAGACCTGCAGGTCTGGCCATCATGTCTCCATCTTAAGGCCTGGCTATCTTCAGATTCTCCTTCAGCTGAGACAATTTTGATGTGTCTCGTCTTTTGCACTGACTCCCTGGAAGGCCTGATTCCTCTCGGGCTGTTAATTTCTATCTGACTTAGCTGTCTATAACACAGCAGGCAGGTCCAGGGAGGCGGTGCTGCCTTCCTGGACAATGATCCTCCTCCTGCTGACCGTGAGGGTGACCCAGAGCCTCGCATTCACATGAGAAGACAGAGTCTGATGCAGTGGGTGGGGAGGTGTGTGGGCTTGGACCGCAGAGGAAGGATTGGGTGGGGACAGCAAAGCCTCCACACACCGGTCCTCCCTTCAGGTTCTGTTTAGAAGTTGAAAGTGACCAAGTTTTCAAAGGCAAACAGCGACGTTGGAAAAAGGAGAAGGAGGAGGAGGGGAAGAAATGGAGAGGAGGAAAAAAGGAGGAAGGAAGACAGCAGAGAAAGAAAGAAGAGAGCTGGGAAGAAGACGAGGGAGATGGGGAAGGAAAGGAAAAAGGTGCAACGGGAGTGCATGCGCCCCTCAGCCTGTAAGCCAGGCAAGTGGGTGCTGCACTCTGGTCTGCGCCCTGCTGTGCTGTCCTAAATTCTTCATTTTATTTTCTGTTCTGCGAGCCCACTAGGCTGACAGTGTGCACGCACAAGATGTACAGATCTGCCTGTTCCTTGTCACTCCCTTCCAGTAACATGCATGACAAGGACCCATCTCACCTTCCTTGTCCCACCTCCTGGTGTCAGCCAGGGACTGATGCAAGTGGGGAAGAGGACCCAGAGTCCCTTCACGTCATCCTCCCGCTGCACTGAGAAGCAGAGCAGAGCTTGTGGGCCAGCTGTGCCAGCATGGAGAAGTGACCTAAAAATAATTGATTGAGTTCCGTGCAGCATTTCCACCACTCTGGTAGCTACAAGATATGCACACACCCACGAGCAAGAATGATGAAGTGTGGAATCTCAGTGTTTCTGCATAAGGCTCAAAGCCCCTATCTGTTCATCTACACCTGGCATATACAATTTAAGAATAAAGGGTAAAATTCATGCTAGCAATGTCAAAATTTTAATTTTTCTTGACCAAGAATGACATCAAATAGCAAATCAGAAACACATGGCAAGTTCATAGCAAGTGAGGCCTCGGGACAGAGGGGAGCCCTGCCTGCTAAAGCACCCAAGGGCTTCTTCCAAGTCCTCTGAACCAGGTGACCTGTGCCTTCATCCTACATTGGGTCCCCACAACTCTGCACCCAGCACCCAAGGACATGGAGAAAGATGTGCTCCCGGGGTGAGTGTGACCACCATATCTCCGTAAAGCAGAGGCAAAAATGGGATGAGATGGACAGGGTGACGGTCATGCCTGCAAACAATAAGGGGAGGCAGCAGGTGGAGATAGACACGGGAGGGGGCCCACGTTGGAGGCTCCCAGACTGTGGTCTTTTTCCCAAGAGGGTCTGGCCAGGATGACACTGGTCCTTGACGGTGCTGCCCAAAAGAGGGATTCTCAGTGGGTGTGAACTGTTGGCACAAGGACCCTGTCACACACCGTCTTTGATTGGAAGCACCCAGGAAGAGGTGGCCATGCTTTAACACCGTGGAGGGTCCCATGGGCAGGGCCAGGGCTGTGGTCAGTGGGGCTTGTGTTTGGAGCCACAACCCCGTGGCTGCTGCAGTGGGCCACATGCAAAGTGAGCCTGGAAAAGACAGAGAGTTCAACATGAGCACCTAGAGGAAGGGGTGACGTTAGCAACAGCAGCAGGGTGACTCCAGGGGACGGGCTGGATGTGGAAAATAGTTGACACAGTGACATAGGTAAGTGGTGGCTGGGCGAGGCTGCAGGACAAATGCCTGAGGTGGGAGGTGAGGAGGGGGTTTGCTCTGTTGGGGACATTGGAAACATCTGTATGCAGAAAGAAGGCAGGGAGTGGCCCCCAGCCCAACTCCATCCTGGGCCCATCCATTTGGCCCACAATTTCACCCCTACTTTTCCAGAAGTTGTTTTGGGGTCCATGGCAGGCGAGGACCATGGTTCTCATGTGAACGCACTTCCACAGTGCATCTGAGGATCAACTCAAGGGAACACGTTCAAGACCAGAGGTGACACATGGCTGCAGGAGGCTCCCAAAGTGTCCCAAGAAAAGGGAGTCTGGGGGACAGGAAGGATGCTGGTGCTGCTGAGCTGACAGGAGAGGACGCAGGACGGGCCTGAATCCCATCCCCACCAGGCGGAAGGCAGAGTCAGGAGGCATAAGGGGGAGGAGCTGTTTGCAAGCTGTTGGGCAGGCCATGCAGGAAGTCTCAGGAATGGCTGTGTGGGTGCGCTAGGTGCTCTGGTGGGCATGTCAAGGGTCCCCAGGTGCCAAGTGTTAGGGGTCTTGTCCCGGGGTCCCGTTGGGAGGTGCTGTGGACCTCCAGGGTGTGGGCCCTGGGGGCAGGTCCTTAGGTCACTGGAAGCCTGCCTGAAAGCGGGCTGTGGGGCATGCATCTCTGCCTTTCACTTTGCTTCCTGCCTTGTCATGGAGCAGTTTGACATGTGCTTGACTGCTGTGTGCAGGCCATGCCAGGGGCCCAAAGCCTGCGGCCAGTGGGCCTTGGACAGGAATGTCTGGAACTGTGAGCCAAAACACACCTTTTCTCCTCCAAAGTCTTTGCCTTGAGTGTTTCTTTAGAGTAACATGAAGCTGTCAAATGTATAAAGTAAACAAAAAAGAAAGAATCTTAAATTCAGGACAATTGCCATAAGAATAAAAATAGGCATGAATCAATAGAAGAAAACTCAAATGTTTAGTGAGAAATAAGGACAACAATGTTAAGCCGAAGTTTTTAATAAGATGACAGAATAGGTCTCAATATATTGTAATTGATGTAAATTTAAGTGGATTAAGTTCCGATTAAAGTTAGAAAGTGTAGACTTAAAAATCCCAACAATGGGTTACTTTGAAAAGATATGCTTAGAAAAAGATATAAG
>PVJO010015208.1:0-45745 GCA_004026905.1 Hystrix cristata | reverse complement strand
GTGCAGGAGAGAATGGGGAAGCATCTATGTGTGCAGTGGAACAGTGCTGGGGCACAGAGTGGCCTTGGGGACACTGGTCACCATGATGGGGTGAAGAGAGGGGCTGGGAGTTAAGGGCCCAGGATCTGGGGAATGGGGGTGTTGGCTGATTCAACCACCAGACCCTGAGGTTGCCAGAGGTAAGGAAGTGGCCTGCAAGAATATTCAATGCTATTCTTAGGCCAGCCCTCCTCAGTTCTCCCCAATCCTACACCAGCACACAAGCACACAGCACACACAAACGCACAAAAAAGCTCACACACACTACCACTGCTGCCTCAGAGACCAGGACCGCCAGTCACTCTTTTCCCACAGAGGAAACAAGGGCTTTCAAACACTTCCCGGGGTCCTCTTCCACAAGTCCCTGCTAGGATGGCAATTAACGCAGTCATACCTCAGGAGCCTTGCTCTGTTTCTGGGCAGACATGACCATTCAGCCACGAAAGAAGACTAAATTATTGTGTTCTGTCTTTGTGCCATCCCTTTCCTGCTTCCTCCCACCCTGGGCGACAGCAGCCCCCATCCGAAGTGCCCAAATTCTTTCCCAGTTTCCAGACTCTCTGTGGGCCTGGGGGCAGCAGCAGACCTCTGCCTGGATAAGTTGCTAGGAGCCCGTGGCCCAGAACCTCCTCCTCTGTCCATGGAGCCCAGCAGTCTCTAGGGCAGGGACTACTGGGGTGCAGGCTGGGAAACCCTTGTTAACATGCCAAATGGCATCTGGAAGGGTAAAGCCAGAAGCCAGCATCACACCTTGATTTCTACATGTCCCTTCTGCCGCAGCTGCCAGGGGTGCAGCACCCAGTGGGCAGTGCGGCACTGCAGAGTGACATTCTAACACTATTCTGACCAGTCTCCATACGCGAGTTCCTCCACTCTCATGGTGAAGCCCTGGGCCTCTCAGGACCCAGCAGCGGCACCCCTCACCCCAGCCCACTGTCACTTGTCATACTCAGGGCTCAGGGTCCCCCTGGTCTTAAAACACGCCACCCCACAATAGAGCCAGCCACGTCAGGTACAATTCCCTCTTCCGGCCTCCTTGGAGAGATGGAGATCATACCATCCTATTTACCCCTCGTATCCTGCACTGTGGAACTGGCTGGATTTGTGATTTTGAAAATTTCACACTCTGAGACATCTGATTCTAGAAAGATGGAGCAGATACACAAATGGTCCTCGGCTTACGATGTCTTCACTTAATGACTCTGACTTCATGATGGTGCAAGAGTGTACACATGCAGCTGTATGTTTTTCACGTTCAGTACAGTATTCAGTAAGTTAAATGAGATGTTCAATACTTTCTTACAAAATAGGCTCTGTGTTAGATGATTTTGCCCAACTGTAGGCTAATTTAAGTGTTCTGAACATATTTAAGGTAGGGTGGGCTGAGCTACAATGTTCAGTAGATAGGTCTACTATACACTTTTTTTTTCTGAGGCAGGGTCTCAAAATGTAGATCAGGCTGACCTTGAACTCACTATGTAGCCCAGGCAGGCCTCGAGCTCGCCACGATCCTCTTGCCTCAGCCTCCCGAGTGCTGGAACTACAGGCGTGCGCCACCATGCCTGGCTACTACTACACTTTCAATCTGGGATGTTTTCCATGTATGATGGACTTATTGAGATATAACTCCCTTGTATACAAGTCAATGAACATCTGTACTTTTCCCTATTCTCACTAAATATGACTAACACCCCTGGGCATCCTTAAAACAAATGTATGACTGAAAAGTGGAGGAGGGAAGAAGACTGACCAGTGCCCTCAGCGCCCCAATGCCTTCAGCCCAGGTGGTGTGAGAAAAGGCCAGCTGCCATGTCAGGACTGGAGACCTTTGTGCTCACCTGGAAATAACGAGGCGCCCCTTCCTCTGTAATGTAAGGGGAGATACATGGGGAACTTGGGCTCCCATCCTGACAAGAAGGTGGCACCCAAAGCATGTAAGCACAGGGTGACAGAAGTTAGTGGAGAAATAGACAGATTCCTAACTACGGCTGGACACTTCACTACCCAGTCTACAACCAGTAAAGAAATCAAACCCCAAATCAGCGAGTATATAGAACAATCCAGCAACATCTCCACCCAACAGGGAATTAATACCAGTCTTACACAGTATCACCCAGAACCATCTTGAAGGTAGCAGAATACACATTTTTGTCACGTGCCCGTGGGCTGTAACCCAAAATAAGTTATATCTTGGGCTGTAAAACAAACTTTAGCAAATGTAAAAGAACTGAAATCACACAGAGTGTGTTCACTGACCACAATAGAATCAAACTAAAATCAATAACAGAAACAGTAGAAAATGTCAAGTACTTAGAAACTAAACAACACACTTCTAAGGAGCACAAAGTTCAAAGAGGCAGCCTCCAGGGAAATGAAAACACAACTCAATGAGAATAAAGATAGAACACATCAAAATACGTGGGCTACATTAAAGCAGCACTTAGAGAAAAATGTATAGCATTCATGCTTACATTTGAAAGAAGAAAATATCAAAATAAATAATCTAAGCTCTCATCTCAGAAAAAGAATAGAAAAAGAATAAAAAAACAATACATCAGAAGAAAGGAAATGATAAATAAATTGGAACAGAGAGCAGTGAACGTGAGCACACAAGAAATAGGGAAAACTCATGAAACCAAAGCTAATCCTTGAAAAAAGATCAATAAAATTGACAAATCTCTAGCAAGATTCACATAGAAACAGAGAAGGAGAAGACACGAATTACAGTATCGGGAATGAAATGGGGGGTATAGCACGGAGGACCTGCCAACTTCAAAAGCTATGCGAACACTATGAATAGTGCTATACACATTAATCTGACAGCTGAGATGAAAGAAATCAATTTCTTTGAAAAGCACAAACTACTACAACCTACCTAATATGAAATAGAGCATTTGACTAGCCTTACAACTATTATGTAAAATTCCATTTATAGTTTAAAACTCCATAGAAAGAAATTTACAGACCAGTTTCACTGGCGAATTCTACCCAAAATTCTACAGAAGGGTAACAGGAGAGGAGGGAAGGGACACACCCTAAATCATTTGTAAGGCCAGCATTACTTTGATACTAAATGCAGACAAAGACAATTTAAAGAATGAAAAGTATAATCCAATATTCCTCATAATATCAGGCATAAAAACTTTTTTAAAAAGTTAGCAAATAAAATTTAGCGATATAAAAAGGAATTATACAGCATGACTAAGTGGGGTTTGACCCAGGGATGTAAGGTTGGTTCCAAATTCTAAAATCAGTATAATTTATCATGTCAGTAGGTCTAAAGAAAAAGTCACATGATCATTTAAATTGATGCAGAAAAGACCAACACAAAATGCAACAAAAACACTCGAAAATAGGAATGGGGGAAGTTTCCTTAATTTGGCTAAAAACATGTACAAAAGTACTTGCAGGTAACATCAGAATGATGAAAAATGTAATACTTTCCTCCTAAAGTCATGCACAAGGCAAGATTATTCAAGATTATTCAAGGCAAGATTAGCGCTCTACCTTTTAGATAATGCAATAAGTCAAGAAAGGGAAACAAAAGGCATGCAGAACAGAAAAGAAGAAATAAAACTTTTCTTATTGGCAAGTTACACAAGGTGTGTAAAAAATCCCAAAGAAGCTACCAAACACATACATACATACACATACACACAGTAATCCTAAACTAGAAATCTAGCAAAACGTGCACATGTAGGACTTGTATGTCCATATCAAACGATACTGATGAAGATATCAAAGATGATATGTTTTTACTTTGTTTTATTTTGTTTTCCTTTGCTTTGGTTTTGAGTTTTTTGTTTCTGGGGATGGAACTCAGGGCCTTGTGCATGTTAAGCACACATTGTACCACTGAACTACACTCCCAGTTCTCAAAGATGCTCTTAATAAAAGGACACACAGATCATAGATTGGAAGATTCAGGATAGCGAAGATGTCAATTCTCCCTAAATTCTTATACAACTTCAATACAATTCCTATTAAAAATCACAGCAACATTTTCTGTAATATAGACATAGTCAAGTTTATTCTAAAATTTATAGGGAAAGCCAAAGGGACTAAGGTAATTTAACCAAGTGTGAAAAAGAAGGAAGTAAGAACATTCTATCTAATCAATGTAAAGAGGGTGATTAAGACAGTGTGGTGTTGTCAGAGCTTAGATACTAGAGAATCCACAAATGGATGCATAAAATTATGGCTGAATTATTTTTGATAAAGGTACAGAAAGGGTTCAATGGATGAAGGAAATCCTTTTCAACAAACAATATTGGAGTACCTGGGGATTCATGGGTCCAATGCATACCTCACTATTTTGTATTGATTAAACAACTCAAAATGGATCATAGATATAAGTGTAAAATGTAAAAGTATAAAACTTTTAGAACAGCTGAAAATCTAAAATAGAGACAATAACCAAATGTTGCCTGGATGCTAAGAAACTAGATCTAAATTGTTAATGAGAGCCCAAAATGGTTGAGCTTCCAGAGAAAGTAGTTTCTTTACAAAGTATTTTGGTCCATTTGGGCTGCTGTAACAAAGTGTCATTAACTGAGTGGCTCAGTTAGCATTTACTTCTCACAGGTCTGGAATGTAGAAAGTGTAAGATCAAGATGCTGGCAGATTTGGTGTCTGGGGAGGGTCAGTCTTCCAGTCTGTAGATGACACCTTCTTGCTGTGTCCTCGTAAGGTGGAAGGAGCAAGGCAGCTTTCTGAAACATCTTTTGTAAGATTTCGGTGGCTCTACCTTCATGGCCTGATCTCCTCACAATGCACCCACCTCCCAGCACCATCACTTTGGAGATTAGCCTTCAACATAGGAATTAGGTGCAGACACAAACATTCATACCACAGCATGAGAGCTATACTTATTGCATTATATTCTTGGACAAGTATACCAGAGAGATGGAAATTTATGTGCACCCAAAAACCTGTACACGATTCTTTATAGCAGCTATATATTGACAAACCAAGCCTAGCAACAAGCAAAATGCCCTGCAGCAGTGAAATGGTCAAAGAAATGGTAATGTGTCCATACCGTGGAATACTACTCAATAGCAAAAAGGAACAAACTATCAAGGGATACAATAACTTGGACAGGGCATTAGGTAGAGTGAAAAAAGCCAGTCTCAGAAGGTCACATATTATATGATTCTATCTATTGAAAAGTCTTGATATTACCGGATTACGGAGATGGAAACCAGGCTACTAATTGCCAGAGGCCAGAGACTAAGGTGGAGGCAGTAGTGGGTATAACTGTGAAGGGGAAGTAGAGGGAGGATTTTGTTGGGCAAGGATACCTCTGTATCTTGATTGTGGCTGAGTTAACGTGAATTTACATCTGGGATAAAAGGGCACAGAACTACACAAACACGCACACATACACCCATATAAACACATTGTACCAATACCAGTTTCCTGGTTTTGGTATCGTATTATAGTTAGGTAAAATGTTAACCACTGAGGTACCTTGGGGGAAGGGCCCATGAGACATTAACTTTACAACTGCATGTGAACGTATAATTCTCAAAATATAAAGGTTTACAAAATATTGCTCAAAACAAACAAACAAACAAACAAACAAACAAACAAACAAACAAAACCCAAAATATTGCTCCATTGCTTTCTGGCCTCCATAGTTTCTGATGAGAAATCTACTGCCCTTTAAATAATCATTATTCTTTAAGTAACGTGATGCTTTTTATTGCTGGTTTTAGGATAAGTTGTTTGTTTTAGCTTTTAGTAGTTTAATTATTATATGTCTAAGTACAGGTTTCCTTGAATTTATTCTGTCTAGGGGTCTCTGAAATTCCTGAATCTACAAATAAGTGTTTTGTGCCAAATTTAGAAAGTTTTTAGTTTCCACTTTTTCAAATCTTTTTTAGCTCCCCCAGTGTATGGCTTGTGTCTAGATGTCTCCCCACATTTTCATGCAGTCCTAGGAGGGGCTTTTTGGAGGTGGGTGGATCTAAGGTGTGTGATTCTGGGATTAAGTGTGTGATGGTGGGATTAAGGGAGTGTGATTACTAAACTAGTTTGATGTTTGGTTTGGCATAGTTCTTGGTGTGGGTAATGGGAAGTCCCAACCTGGGTGTGGGTGGCACCACCCAGAGGGTGGGTAGCCTGGAAAAGAGAAAAGGGGGAGGCAGGCTGCCGCTGCCTCTTTGCTGCTTTGCTGCCTTCTGCCTGCCATGAACAGTTTCTGTTCTGTGATGCCCCTCTGCCATGCCGCCCTGTCTTAGAGCCAGCTGATAGGAACTGAAACCTTTACAAACTGTGAGCTGCAATAAACCTTTCCTTCTTTAACTTTGGGTGTCTGGTATTTTGTCTCAGCAATAAGAAAAGTAACTAAGACCCTCACTCTTTATCTTTTTTCCCTTGCACTTCTGTTGATGCAAATACTAAACCATCATTTTTGTGTCATCAGAGGTCTCTCTTCTGAGAATCAGTTTCATTTTCCTAGAGTCCTCATCATTTTGGCAAGTCTAGATTATTTGCCCCCAACCTGGAATAAACTCCCATCCACTCATCTTGTCTACACTGACTCTCAGGCTCCCAAACAAAGGACCAAATGGGATTTCTTGGGTGTCCATCCTGTTACAGTTCTGGACTTCTGTCACTTTTAGTATTAATTTCTTGTTAAATTTTTTTTTATAGTCCAACAACAACTCATCTATTCAGCTTGCTCACATTCCCACCTCTCTCCCTCAGAAGTAATGTGCTGTGGCACCCTAGGACACAGAGTCACCAGACAGAGTGTCATAGCATGTCACCACCATTTTTCCTCCCCCTGTCTCCAGATGTTCTCCTCTGCTTCTCCTAGAATCCCCCTGCTTCCTTTGGGATCCTTCTCAAAACACCCTCTCTCTTCTGTCTCCCTCTCTCTTTCCCCCTTCTTCTCCAGTGGCTTCTTTTCTTCTGCTCACAGAGTTCCTCAGTCCTTTCTGTCCCCAAAATCTTAACCACATGCTCATCCCCAAGTGTGCCTGACTCTGCTTTTTCTTCATACTGAAGCTACTGTGAAATGTTTCTATTAGGACACATAATTTCTCAGTCACCAAATCCATGAGTCTGTCCACATTAGTCCTGCCTCTTGCCCCAGTATGGAAATGCTTTCTCCTGGCTTCCCTTGGCCTCTTCTACCTCTCTTCTTTCTGTGCCTCTGTGCTTCTTTCTCTCCTTTGTCAACTCTTCATTCCCTTTGTACACTTTAAAGTAAGATTTATTGAGCTATAATATGAATCTAGTAAAGTGCATCAATCTTAAAAGAAGAGCCCGGGAATATTTTCGCACACATGCATGTGTGAATGAGAGATTCACATCACCTACAGAAGGTCCTGCTTTCCTTCCCAGGCCACCTGCCTTCCTCCCCACTTCTTTAGTAATCACTGCTCTGACTCCTATCAGAAGGGATTATTCTTGCCTATTGTAGAACTTTGCATAAATGTAATCATATTCTGTGTGCTCTTTTGTAGATTCACTCCTGTGCTTGTGTGCATCTGAAGTTCACTTCCGGTATGTAGGTAATGTTTCCCTGGTAATTTGCCAGGATTTGCAGGTTATCCATTGCACTCCTGATGGACATGTTGGTTTTCCCACTTAGGTTTTTGTAATACAGCACTCTTCGGTATTTTGTCATCGTTCTTCACAGTATCTCACTTTTCTTCAACATGATCCAGAGCAAGCACCCAGTCTTCCATGGACCTATCTTTTCCTGAGGCAGAGCAGTAGCTGACCTGCTCTCTGACATCAGGAAGGAAAGTCAAGTCATCCATCAAATCACACAAGGAGAAGCAGAAGCCAATATGAAGCAGTGTGTGACCCAGCTATCACAGGCTTCGGGAGGCACGGCAGGGAGTCACGGGCCCAGTTGCAGCGTGGTTAGGTTCTGCACACGTCCCAGGGTTCTCTGCGAGGGGAGCAGGCAGCAGCAAACAGCCCCGGGCTGGAGCTCCCTGGAGCTCTATGAGTCCCTGGGCTGGGCTTGGGCTCCCTGGCCTTCTGCCCGGTGCTGTGAGGCAACCAAAATGAGAGCCCAAGAGAGCCAAGAGCCACACACTTGTTTTTCTAAGACTTAAAGTGGATTATGTCATCCATCCAGCCCTGTTTGCCCACGGGAAGCACCTCAGGTCTCCTCCCTCAGGACCTGCTGGTAGATCTTTCCATGAGAGGAGGAGGGAAAAGAGCAGCGGCAGAGTATCAGGACAGGCTGGAGCACCTGGGGACAAACCTTGGACAGTGACAACTTGGACTGATGGGTGACTGCATGAGCAAACTGAATTATGCTTGAGAGAGCTTTTGGGCCACCAACCTGAGTGTTTATGTGGCTATAATCAAGGAAAGAGGAAAGATGAGAGAGAGAGAGAGAGCCTAAGAAGCCACAAGATCTAGACACGAACCGCTGATCTGGTAATGACTGGGTGTACTCGGGTTGATGTTTATCCCAGACGAAACTGGTGCTTTCCTGGGCTCTGGTGACAGTTTGGGGCCAGATACATTTAGGGGGAAGGGCAAGTCCAGGGAGGAGGCTTTGAGTCAGGAGACCTGGGGTGAGACTCAGTCATGTTGTGTACAGCTCTCCGGCTTTGGTCGACCCTCTGTCCTGCAGAGTGTCAGCCTGGGAGCGGCAGCCAGGCCAGCCCGCCTGCACTGCAGCCCCTGGGCCAAGCAGGTCTGACATCTCAGGCCCAGGCTTGCTAAGGCTTGGACTGGACCTCACAGTGACTTTGTTGGCACACACCCGATTGGCCCCTGTTGCCTTTGAGATCTACCCAAACCTGACACAAGATTTGATTTTGTTCTTAAACGTTTACTGCAAAAGTCATGTTAGAGTCAAATCCTCACTGAACCTCTCATTTTATAAGGCATTTATTTGCCCAGTGATTTTTTTTTTTTTGGAAACTTAAAAATTCTTAATTTTTTTGTTCCTGGTACCACTACCACAATTAACAGGGCAATATACCTGATGTAATGAAAAGAAAAAGAAAAAAGATACTACGGATAAGTGATCTCAGAAATATACATCTAGTTGACACTACAGTGCATTAATCAACAGCTACACTATTTGCAGACTGTGGCTATGACGGTCCTCAATCAGAAGAGTTTCCTATTTAAGCTGCACTAACTCTTCTGACTACCAGCTGGTTTCCTGTTTAAGGTGCAGGAACTTTTCTGAGTATGGATCATTGTTCCTTCGGTGGTAGATTTTTAGAGTTCCTCTTATGCATTTGGGAAGACTGTCTCAAAATAACCTGCAGTTTTCCTGACAACTCACTTTCCTGCTAAGAACTCTAGCTTTTTTTCTGCTGGTTTTTTTTTTTTTTTAAACTTTCTGCTACCATATCCACCACTTCCACCGCCAGATCCATAACCACCACTGTAGGGTCTGCAGAGTGTCTTCGACCAAAACTGCCCCCTTCATTGTTCCATAATTTGATTGCTGTTGTTCGCTATAATTTCCAAAATTATTATAGTTCCCATCACTGCTGTGGTTAGCACCACCAAAATTTCTTCCTTCATCATAAATATCATGTCCCCCTCCTCCTCCAACATTTCCAACTCCTTGGTCTCCACGTCCTGGTCCACCACCACCATCGCCTCCTCTTCTACTGTAACCAGGACCACCGCCATAGTTGCCACCATAACCTCCAAATCCATTACATCCACCGTCGGCTCCTCCATAATTACCTCTTCTCCCACCTCCTCCACCACCTTAGCCTCCCGTTTCACCAAAGTTTCTACCACAGCCCACATTCCTTCCGCCACTGCCAAAGTTTCCTCCATGACCCATAAAGTTACCAGATTCACCTCCATGACCTCTTTGTGATCCAGCAGACTGCAGCTTCTGTTTAGTGAAAAGGTCTTTTTCACTTACAGTTACACGCATAAATAGTGTGATATTTCTAAATGGAAATTTTATCCATTGTATTGTGATGATCAAATATTACTAAAGCAAATCCTCTCTCTTTTCCACACTGCCTATCTTCTATGTCTTCTGTGCTCCCAGTCTTGCCATACTTTTCAAAGCAGTCTCTCAAACTAGGTTCTTCTGTGTGTTCTTATTACCACCAACCAAAATTTTCTTCACTGTCAAGTGGAGACCAGGCTTTCCTAACCGTCACTGGACACAGCTCTCTCTGGTTCCATTACAAGCTCGTTAACTTTGTGTAGCCAAGCTCACATTGCGGCTTCTACCTCTTCAAAACAAAACCAAAGCCCCTGAGCATTTTGTCTGGGGACGTCTCATTACCACACAATCTGACTGTGCCCCATTTCTCAGATTGTCCCCTTAAAGTATCATCTGTAGTTGCACACTCAGACCACCAATAAACAGCTTCCTCAACTGCTCTGGTCCCTTTGCCCTGCTGGTGCTTTTATGTCTATTTCCAGACCGGACTCACCTGGTCCAACTCGAGTTCAGTGTGGACTAAGAGGAAGAGGAGGGGCCAGTCAACACGTGACATGCTCCCACATGCTGCCCTCAATGATTCTGAACAATTACTTTTGATCCAAAAAAAGTCCTATCTGGGGAAGAACCATTGGCTCCAACAGCCTCAAACTGCTAGTTTTAGCTGCTGATGGGGTCCTGAAAGGAACAGACCCACTAGCCTGGCAATTCCAAGGGCTGAATATGGTAATTTGGATTTTGAGGATCCTTTTGAAAGCCAGGCTGAAAGGAGTTGTCACAGTGAGAACAATTCACTACTAAGGAATGAAGGCAGAAGCCGATCATCCTGACGCACCCTGAAGGGCTGTGTGTGGCTCGCTCTTCTTAGAGTGCCTCCTTCAGACAGCATCCCTGCAACTTAAATGATGCCGCTGAAGCAAAAGAGAGGTATTCATGAAGAAGCTGTGACATAATCCAAAGGGATTGGAGGTGACCAGATACGGATGCCATAAAGTACACGTGTACTGGAGAACAAGCTCTATGCCGAGCCCCTTTTCGTTTTTCAAATTTTGAGAGAGGCTCTCACTAAGTCGCTGAGTTACCCAGGCTGGGCTCGAACTTGCCTCTCAGATTACTGGGACTTATATATGATTTTAAATTGGTGTGTGAATCCATATCACCACTAGAAACTTGTCTATTCTCTCTACATTCCTAACGCTGATCAAAACATCAAACATTTCCTCCCTGAAGAATTCACAGTTATTTTAAAAATTAGCATATGTTATATTCTCTAATCTGGAAATAGAGACTAGCCAAGATACTTAATTAGACCCAACCTGTGTGGCTTACTGGAATCCACTGGAATCAGTTGCTACCCTGGAAGATTGCTCCACACAAGGTGGTCAGGCCCACCCAGTGGCCAGACCTCTAAGCCCGACTTCAGTGCAGACCCCTTTCCCATCACCAGCTGCCCTGAAATGGCTGTGCAGTCACGTCTCATTGCCCCCCAAGCACCATTCTGGTTGCCATGCAAAAGATTCGCATGGCTTGGTGACAGGCTTAGTATTAGATGGATTTTCACAGACAGGTACCAATGACAGGCCAGCATGCAGGTGGGAATGGGGGTGGGTGAAAGAAGGCAGACTGACTGTCCCCACAGTGCCTTGCGACAGAATGACAACCCTGCACTTTGATTCTTTCCCTTCCTCTTTTTTTCCTCCCTCCTCACTGTCTATAGCCATCTGTACAGAGCTCTGAGTCTTCATGCACAAAGGACATTCGTGGTGAGGAAGGCCCAACTCTGTACTGCGGGAGCTGCTGCCACTCAAGTTCAGAGACCCATAGCTTGTAGGATATCTGCCCACCAGTATTTCTTCATTGTCACGCCATGTTCCCTGAAAACTGGCTGTCTCTTCCGTGGGGTGGGGGTGGGGCTGATATTCTAGTGGGAAGGAAAGAAGGAGAGAGAGGACAGTGAGGAGAGTTGTTGTTCTCTATTTTCAAAATAAAGAACTTTCCCCAACTTCACTTCCCCAAATGAAGCCATCACTATCAACACATATTTGGGCTCAGAGAAGAGCAAACTGCATCTCACTGTTCCTCCAGATCCGGCTACCCGGAGATAAGGGCTAGTTCATCCAAAAAAGAACCTATGAGACAGACACAGTCCTGTGGGCACACACCGAGGGACACTTCCGATTCCTCCCGCTCCTGAGAGTGACTCTCATTACAATTACCAGAAATAATCGGCCGTCGACAGCACGCAGTCAGGAGTGTGGCATACAGTGGACAGTGTTGTGAAGTAGACCGTTGATGTGACGTGGAAATAAGCTCTGGACGCCAAGAAGACGACAGTGATGGCCCTGGTCGGATTTGAGGATTTTCCCTGGAAGCGCTTGGAGCTCCCCACGTTGGTTGGAATGTCTTGGTCTGCAGCATTGGGAGACATCCGGGGCTAGCGTCCACCTCTTGCCTGGGACTCTTGGTCCATCAGAGGCACACAGTGACTCCAGTTGCAGAAACACGGGGAGAGAGTGGTGTTACAAGTCATGGCTGGCTCTCTGGAAATACCTTCCAGGTGCTTTCTTCTAAAAAGAAATGCTTCTCCCTCCAAGAGGACTCCTTTGCGAGCACCCCAAGACTGGTACGGGTGGGTCATCTGTCCTTCTACGCATGTCAGAGTCTGGAATCCATGCCAAATGTGAAGGTCCAGCCCTACCCGCCGCAGAGAGCCTGTTCACACAGATAGCGCATCTTTTCTGAGGCTAGAACTGAAACAACAACAGAAACAACGTGAAAGCCCCTTTCTGAACCACAGCTCTGGCTTCGGGTGTAATTTTTGAGAATACACTTCTCTATTCCGTGAATGGTTACCTTTGTCTTTATGGTCCAGCTATTTATGTGCCTTGAGAACTCTCCAGCAGCTAACTCCTTTTCCAAGAAATGAGCTAGCCGTTTGGGGACTGTGTTTACTGAATCTCTTGCTATGTCATATCTAGAGGGAACCAAACTTTGGAAGGTTAAAGAATAATGAACATTTCTGATTATGCTTATAGACCAGTGTGTCTTGTGGTGGTGAGTGGACCAATGCTGCAACCACATGGACTAACTACAAAAACCTCACATCAAAGCCTTAAAGCCTCAGCCAATTCACGGCTTGGTATTTTCCGCCCTTCCCCCTAGTGCCATAGCTGGGCTCTGAAGATGGAGTGTCCATCTGGCAGCTGAGATCTGGGGGTCAGAACGCAGGGATGTGGACCAGTCCCCTCTCCCCCGGAAGGCCTTTAGGTGGACACACTTTCTTTCAGAACCACCCTTGGAGAAGTAGCCCAGGACTTCTGGGTTGCAAAACAAGTCTCTTCTTCATGTCTGAGGTTTAAAGTATGTGAAGCAAAAATGACAGAATTAAAAGAAGTGACCAATTCCACAATCATATTTGAAAATTGTAACACCTCTCATTAGTAATTGATAAAAAAAACTAGACCTAAAATCAGTAGAGATATCTATGATCTGTAGAATACCATCACCATCTCAGCCTAATTGATATTTACCGAACATTACACTCGGTGACTGCAGGATATATACTATTTTAAGGTTCATATGGAGCTCTTGTCAGGATAAGACATTAGGTTAAGTGAAGTAAGTCAGGCACAGAAAGGCAAGTACTACATATTTTCATTTATATGGGAAAGCTTAAAAAGTTGGGCTGATACAAGTAGAGAGTACAATCGTGGTTAGCAAGGCTTGGAGAAAAGTGGGAAAGAGGGGAGACAGGATGGTTAATGGTTACAGGGTGGCAGTGGGACAGGAAGAATGACTTCTAACATTCTATAGCATAGCAGGGTAACTGTGTTGGAAGAAATCAGTTGTATATTCCAAAATAGCTAGTAGAATTCTGAATAGTCTTAGTGCAAAGAAGTGGCAAATATTTGAGGTGATAGATATATACTGAAATATTATACAGCAGCCCATAAGTATACATGATCATTATTTGTCAATTAGAAATAAAAAAATTAAAATTAAAAAGGGCAAACCACATATTAATTCATAAGTTTTTATAAGTTGGAAAGGATTGGAGTCTTGCAGAATATTTTCTCTGATCACAACAGAATTGAATCAGAAGTCAATAAGATATTTAGAAAGAACCCAAACGTTTAGATTCAAACAGTGGGGTTGGGGATTTAGCTCAAGTGACAGAGCACTTGTTTAGCAAGCACAAGGCCCTAAGTTGACCCCCTCCTAAAAATAGATTCAAACAACATACTTCTAAATAACCTATTGACTAAAGAAGAGATCCCAAGGAAACTAAAAAGCTTTCAAACAGAATAATAATTAAAATACAAAACATCAAAATGTTTCAGCTATTGTTAAAGCAGTGTTTAGAGGGAAACACATAGTTTTTATATACTTATATTAGGAAGGGGAAAAGTCTAGAATCAATGGCTTAACTTTTTACTTCAGAAAAATCGAAAATAAATAAAAGAAAAGAGAGAGAGAGAAGGAAGGAAGGAAAGAAGGAAGGAAGGAAAGAAGGAGGGAAGGAAGGGAGGGAGGAAGGAAGGAAGGAAGAGAGGGAAGAAGGGAGGGAGGAAGGAAGGAAGGAAGTCCCAAAGTAAGTAGAAGAGGAAGAAATAAGAACAGAAATGTGACATAAAAACAGACAAAGAATAGAGAAAAATAGCAAAGCCAAAAGTTTGTTCTCTAAGAAGACTAAATCAAGTTACATTAATCGAGAAAAGGTTACATAAATTTCCAATATTGCAGTGGAAGAAGTGTTATCACTGAATATGCTACAGGTATTTAAAAGAATAATAATATCATAAAAACATGCTGAAAAAATTTAAACAAAATAGACAAGTTCTCTGAAAAACCCAACATATTATAACTTACAAATGATGAAACAAATCTTTACAAACCTGTATTTTTAAAGGAAATAGAATGTATGATAAAAAATTTTTCCACAAGCAAAACTTTGAAGATAGTTATTAATTCCATAAAACAATTAAGGGAGAAATAATATCACTCTTTGACAAAGTTCTTTCAGAAAACAGAGGTAGAACACTTCCGACTCATTTTAGGATACTAATACTAAGATATTATAATACCAAGATATTAGAAAAAAATAAAAAGCACACAGGTGCAAAAGTTTTAATAAAATAGCAAATTGATCCTAGTAGTATATGAAAAGGATAATACATCATGCTTAAGTAAAATTCATACCAGAAATACAACATTAGGTTAATATTAGAAAACCGATAAAGTAATTCACCATGTTAGCAGAATAATAAAGAAGAATGATACAATCCTTTCAAGAGATACCAGAAAACCATTCAACCCTCATTTATAATAAAAGCTCCCAGAAAACTAAGGATAGACAAGAATGTTCTCAATCTAATAAAATTTGATAAAATAAGGTGTTTACAAAAAAACAGCATCTCACATTATAATGAATGGTGAAATACTGAATGCTTCCCCCAGCGTCAGGAATAAGACAAAGCTATCTAATCCTGCCAATTCCATTCAGCATCGAACTGGAAGTCTTAACCGTTGCTGTACGCAAGCAAAACAAACAAAGACATGGAGACAGAAAAAGAAGAAGTATGTCTAAATCTACCCATGGCAAGGTTGTCTATGTGGCAAATCCTAAGACATCTACAAAACATACTATTGGAACTAATAAGTCAGTTGAACAAGTTCTGGGATACATGGTTATTATTAAAATATCGGTGACCTATTTATGTACCGCAGCAAAACTGAAATTAGAAAAGTCCATTTCTAGTATATTCACAGTTCCAGACACTCAGAAACAAATTTAACAAAAGATAGGAAAGATCTCTATACTGAAGACTGTAAACATTATTGAGAGAATTTAATGAAGATCAAAATAAATGGAGAAAGTTATATACTATATTCAAAGGTTGGAGGACCTAATGTTGTCAAGATGTGAGTTCTCCACAGGCTGACCTGTAGAGTCACGATGCTACAAACTATTTCTTTGTAGAATGTTCTATGTGCTCAAACCACCTTACTTTGGAGATGGCATGGGACTAGCAGAGGGACTGGCTAATAAATCAATAGATGTGGATAAAGACCCCAAAGCAGGTACACACTCACATGGTCATTAGGTTTTTGGCAAAGATACCAAAGAAATAAGTGGGGAATGAAAAGTCTATTCAAGAAATGGTGCTCCATAATTGGATATTCCTCATATTCCTATGAAACAAACAAACAAAACCTCAGCTTCCTTCTCCTATCATACACAGAAATTAACCTGAAATGAATCACAGATCTAAATATAAACCATGAAACTTTTAAGAGATAAACATGAGACTATCTTAACATGGGAACAGGCAAATGTTTTCTGGACAAGTCACAAGAAGCAATAAACATGAAAGAAAATCCATAAATTTGTCCCTAACAAAATTCAAAGATTCTTCTGATAAAAGATATCACCAAGAAAATAAATAAGCAAGCCATATACTGTGAGAAAAAAATATTTGCATAATAGCTTAAAAAGGACTAATATTCTGGATATATAAAGAGCACTTCCAACTCACTAATGAAAAGATGATTCAATTAAACATGGATGAAAAGAGTTTAAAGGGACACTTCCCAAAAGAATATATAAATAGCCATTAGGGACCCACCATTAGTCATCAAGGAAACAAAAATTAAAACCACAATTAGATAATGTGATACCTCTACCTACAGTGAAGAAGGCTGACATCACCAACTATTAGTGAGGATACAGCAACTTCTTAGAAAACTATATCAGCTCTGACCTATGACCCAGCCGTCATACTTGGGATTTTCCCAAGAGAAATGGAGAAATACGTCCCCAGAAAAACTCATTCAGGAATGTTCACGGCAGTGCCAGTCACAAGAATGGAAAAGATCAAAACATTTTAGGTGTTCATCAATAGGAGAAATGATAAACAAGCTTGTAGCTTCATCAAACAGAATACTATCCAGCAATAAAAAGGAGGCGGAAGGATTGACAGTTTGAGCCCAGTCTGGGTGACTTAGTGAGACCTTGTTTCAAAATAAAAAATAAAAAGGGCTAGAGATACAGTTCAGTGCAAAGGTCCTGGCTTCAATCCCCAGTACTGAAAACAAACAATCAAACAAACAAAAAGGAAGAGACTATTGATATGCACATCAACACAGATCGTGTCAAACATTTTTCTGTTACGTAACAAACACCCAAGACAATCAATTTATAAGGAGGAAAGATTCACAGTATTAGCAGTTCCAGCCCATGATCAAGTAGACCCAATACATTTAACCATCTGGTAGGCGTGCCAGATGGCAATGGCTGGGAGCACATGGCAGAGCAAATTTGTTCACTTCCTGACCAGGAGCAAAAGAAATAGACTGGGATCCTGCTTGACCATCCCCTTGAGAGGCACACTCCCAGGTACAAAGACCTGCCACTAGGCCACCTCTTAATGTTTGTGCCACCTCCCGATTGCACCGCGCTGAGGCCCAAGTCTTGAACACATAGGTCTTTGGAGACAATTTAGATCTAAGAAGGGTGGACCCCAGAAAACTTATGCTGAGCAAAAGAAGGTCTTTCTTAGTCACGTACATGCTCCAGGTCTTTATATGGAGAGGCAAGGCCGGGACTGCTGGGGCAAGACTAATCTACAGTGGAAGAAAACCTGAACAGTGGTGCCTCCTTGGAAAACAAGGATTCTGAGATTCGGGGTGGTGCATAGGTGTGTTTCTTTGTCAAAAGTCATCTCAAGCACACTTGAAAGAAGCATGTGTGATCTGGGCACGGTAGCAGACACCTGTAATTCCAGCACTCTGGGAGGCTGAGGCAGGAGGACCATAGGTTCAAGCCTAGCCTGGGCAATTTAGCAATTAAGGGAGAACATGTCTCAGATAGATAGATAGATAGATAGATAGATAGATAGATAGATAGATAAATAAATAAATAAATAAATAAATAAAAACATTAAAGAGCTGGGGATGTAGCACAGTGTGAAGGCTCTGAGTTCAATCCCCAGTGCCCCGCCCAAAAGTATGTGTTTCAGTGGATGTAAATTTTACATTAAAGAGTCTCTGTAAGCTCAACTCAACAAATACTTTGAGCACCTCAGAAATATGATAAGAAGAATACAAAAACAGATGAGAAAAAAGTTGAAGTCATCAAACATGAATAGCTGTTGATTTCTCCAAGTTCACTCAACGTCTGTTATTAAAGTGAAGGCTGAAGGGTCAATGGTGGCACCGTGGGGAGGAGAGGGGAAGCTGGGGAGCTTTCATTTTTCCACTTCTCTACTCCTGGTTCCTTTTCCACCAAGCATTTGCCGGCTTCTAGAAATAATTTCTTTTAAATTAAAACTGCTGTGGTTCTCAGATGCATATACAATACATGCACACTGCCCAAATCACCTGCCTAAAAATAGATATTATAGTAGCAGGCATTCTATGATTTATTTATTAATATTTGCTGCATGATGGCTAAGGTCCCCTGAAGCCCTCAGGTACACACAGTCTCTCTACCTTTCAGAAACTCACCTGGGAATGGAAAATGTTTCCAACCAGAGGAGAACTTGGAAAAACTTGGAAATAACGGGCCTTGTGATACATATGCAGCAGTAGGGGAAAAACGCAGACAGCTTTCTCCTCTGTGCTAACCTTTCGCTTCCTGCCCCTGCCCACCCGTCTACCCTGCGTTACCCAGCCAACTCTCCTACCAGTGACCCCAGCGAGTGACTCCCCCTTGGCGGATGTTTGAGTGGGCCGGGATCGTCTCTGGGGACACGCTAGGATCTTTGAGGCCTCTTTTGAGCCTGGTGCCTGTGCAAGGTTACAAACGTCAGCACAGCTGGTGGCTCTGCTGAACCCAGCTGCAGCTGCTCTGTAGGAACTGCCCCTGGCAGAAATCCTTTTCTGTCACTAACGTGCCTTCCCCCACAGCTGTCCTCTTCTGGCTCCCAGGTTCAAAGGCATGGCGGTGGCCTTCTCTCTCTCAGGGCCCTGGCGCATGGGCCATGTGGCACTTGGGTCCTCAGGCTGTGTGTCACACAGCTCTCTGCTCTTCGTCGGAGGAAGCAAACATCTCCAGAAGGCCTAGAAGGGCCTGGGGGCCCCAAGAAAGGCTCCTCCCAAAGTCCTGTGGTTGAGGGCAGAGCACGAGGCTGTGAGTAGCCAGCCCCTATTAGATGTGGGGTGGGTGCCCTTCGTAAGATGTCATCTGCCCGTCCTCTTCCTCCTTGACATTGGCAGATCCAAGGGCAGGTGACGTAAAGCAGAACATATGTTCTGTTAGCAACATGAAGAAAGTTACAGTTCTCACGCCAGGGAGCTGTGGACTCAGGTTTCCGCACCCTACCCCACGTGGTGGAAACCTCCTTTATCAAAAAGCAGACAAATAAAAACAAAAACCCAGAACAGGACAGAATGAAACCAACAAAAGGACAAAGTTAACAACCAAAAATCCCCTCTGGTTTTCTTTCTGACTGTCTTTCCACACCTAAAGAGACGGAGGGCCAATTATAGCAGGAAGAGCACTGGATAGGGAGTCCAGAGAGGTCATTCAAAAACGTGCCTGTGTGGCCCTGAGCAGTGCCCGACCTTTCACGCGACTCCCCCGGCTGCCTTGAGGCGCCACGTTTACAAAGCTGCTTCTGCAGTCAGGCAGGCCACATCTGTGGGATTAAAGACGGCACCTCACAGGGAGGGTGAATGTGGCGGTGACTGAGCACCGCCTGTATACCAGGCCTCGGGATAACTGCCCACATGAGCCCGGGATGCTGTTTTACAGACAAGGAAACTGGGCCCTCGGAAGTTAAGTGTCGTGCCTGAGTGCCAGTCTTCCGCCCCATCCCTGAGGATCTTCCCAGACCTTGGCCCCGGCCTGGTTTGGGGGTGAAATTGAGGCATGACCTTTCCCAGTGTTTTTACGGGTTTGTCTGCCGCTGGTACCGTTTCTCTGCTGTAATCGTTATCCTGCTGGGAACCTGGTGTGTAGACGGTATCCAGGGCACACACTTCCAGTGGGCCCAGGACAACCTGTCGTATGCCGGGAGGCGGGATGCTCTAACAAGGGGTTGGAGATTTAGCTCAAGTGGTAGAGTGCTTGCCTTGCAAGCACAAGGTCCTGAGTTTGATCCCCAGCACCCCCCTCCCCCCAAAAAAAACCCAAACAAACAAACTCAAAAACAAAAAGAATCTTCAAGAAACACAACAGGAGAGAGCAACGTGTGTCAGTTTCTGGGGAAAGCATTAATTAGTCTTTGATCCCAGCTTGCTAATCTTAAATCCTTTCAGATGTGTGCCTTTTTAAAAGGCTCAAGACTTATTTTCTTAGAGAGGCAGGTGGAGTCCTGTCCTTCTGGGCCTCCTTTTTGTTTGCCAGTACAATGCTCTGAATGACCGGGCCGGGTAGGCAGGGTTGGTGGCCTCACCGGGTGGCAGAAAGTGGCTGTGCCTACTTTCCGGCCTGTCTCCGAGGGAAGGAGCAGGGGCAATATAGTCCAGGGAGCCAGGATTGGGGCGGGGGAGGGCGTAGTGAACCTACAGATCCAGAACCCAGAAGATATTAGAAGGAGCTGGCTCTCACGCAGTGGGGTGTTCCTGGGGAGGAAGTGCATTTTATTATGTGATTCAGTATGTGACTTGAGCCCATGAACAAATTACCCTGCTCATACTTGCCTCGTGCCATCCTGCTTGAGTGAGCAAATCTGTTCATCTTGTCTGTGACTTTCCTGGCTATAGAACCCCAAGTGCGGCAGCCTGGGAGACCTCCCTGTCCAAGGAGGGCTAGGATGGTTGGCTCCCTTACTGTGACTCACGCTTGGCCACCACCCCACCTGTTCCCTTATTTCACAGCAAGATGATCAAGAGCCTCGTGCTGACTTTGAGCTGTGAACACGGTGATCCAAGCTGTAATTCTTCTGTGTATCACCAGGCTTGTTTTCAGCCGCTGGACATGAGAACCTCTTGGGCTCCATCCTGTTTCTGGTTCTGCCCAGGCTTGGTGTGTTCTTCCCGGTTAACTGGTGTGGAGGATCAGGGCATAGAATGGGCCTCCTGGGGTGGTGCAGCATCCTGAACCCCACAGTGCTCCTTCCTTTTTCCCTGGAGTGTGACCGTCTTACTGAGAAGAATTTAGAGCCTTTGCTGGAAGAGATTTAGATGCCGCTCTTCCATTCCCTGGTTCTAGAAAATTCTCTCTAAGAGTTAGGTTGCAGAGCATCTATTCCCTGCAGAGTTGTACGAGTGCGTGATTTGAGTACTAAACCTCTTTTCTACTCTGTCCCATGAGTGTATGTACTGCTGAAGCGAGCACTACTCTGTCCCATGAGGACCAGTGTCCCCTTCTCCAAGTTCTCTTGAGAGATGAGGAGGCCCTGTGTGAAACTGAGCTTGGAGGGTGTCCTTTTCCTGAGGGAGCTATTTTGAACCCTTACAGGCGGGAAACACTAACTGGAGAGCAGAAAAGATTTAAGTGGACTGGTCTGCCTAAATACAACACATTAATACAAACATAACAATCTTCCAAAGGAGGCCCTATTCACAGAGGGGGTGTGCAGTGGGCAGAGCATTTGTAATTCAAGTCTTTGATTTAACTCTTGAGAGGTATGAAGATAGCCTGTCCTGTGAGAGGCAAGCGCTGGTGTTTAAATAAGCTTGAGGCCTGGGGCTGCCCTCTACAGTGGTAGAGCATGTGCTTAGCATGCTCAGGTCCCTGGGTTCAATCTCCAGCACTGGAAAAATAAATAAACAAGCAAACTTGAAAAGTGAAAACTCTATTCACAGAGAACCCAAGGCAACTGCAGAGAACACAGGCTTCTCATCCCAAAGTGGAAAGAGGATGCTGACAAGGGTTCCATAGCTTCCTGGTTAAAACAAAGACAATATAATTAAAAACCGTCCTACCAACATTATTTAGATTACAAAGTCACTGTACTGGTTAGGAAAACGCAGCTACCAGATTCTTTTCTTAATAGAGAGATACAGTCAATCATAATAAAAAGCCAGTTTTGATGTTTTTTTTCTCTCACACTGATAAAGGTATATGCAATTTGATGTTGGTTTTGGCTCAACCAAATGATTCTCCAATAAAATTAATGTTAGGAGAGTTATAAATTGGCTTCAAGGTCAAAGGCCTTGAGTAAAGCAGGGAGAAGTCACATTCCAGGCACCTTGGGCAGCTTTAAGTAAATGGAATCTTCGACTGTATGCAGCAGGCGCTACATGCTCAAGCTTGTTGATTGCATGGAAGTTGGCCTGGCCGGCTCCTCTTACCCTCGCACTGTCTGTCCTAAACTGTATATTCCTCTAGTTAACTTTTCAGATAGGAAGTCACTAGATTCAAAGGAATATTTCTTCCACTAGAGTTTAAGAAATTCTGCCCATCTCCAGCACCACTGCCAGAAAAACAAGTACAAGTCACACACATACTCTGCCACCTCATTCAAGTCCAAGGTCATCCGTTCCTGACCCCAGAGCAAGGTTGTGGGGCACAAGCAGTCTCCACGGGGAAGGACTGGGCTACCGGGTACTGTTCGGCTCCAGACCGTCTCCCCTGGCTTGTCTGTACCTCCACAATCCTCTATCTTCCTCTGGAGTTTAAGCCACCTTCCTTCTTCCCTCTTCAATTCTCCTTGGGATTTGTTCAGTGTAATGTCACTCAGCTCATTCCCTTGCTCGCCTTGCTAACTGTGCATGTAGGCCGCACTCTATCTGCTGCCCTCAACCACTGACCTCTTCTAGCTTAGCCGTGTCTGTGGTAACAGAAATATTTCTCAGGGGTCTGCAGTCACCCATGATCTGGGTCCTACATCAGTCCATTCTCAGTCACACGCACAACTCGACACAACTCAGACTCTGCCAGATAACCAAAAAGAGTCCGCTTCTCCAAAACCATTAGTGGGAATTATGGTCTACAGAGGATCATGTACAAAGTCCAAGGAAGGGGTCACCATCACACACTCCAAAGCAAAACCCAAAAGCAAAACCCTCATCGGATAATTTTCTTCTTTCTCAAAGTTCTTTCACCCCTAACCTTGGCTCTGGAGTTCCCATCCTCACCTAAGAAAACTGGCTTCCTGTCTTGTCTTTTCAACCATCTTATAAGATAAGATAAGTGGTGTAATTATTTCCATTTGATGGATGGGAAGACCAGAGTTCT
Organism: Hystrix cristata; assembly: GCA_004026905.1. Classification (NCBI taxonomy): domain Eukaryota; kingdom Metazoa; phylum Chordata; class Mammalia; order Rodentia; family Hystricidae; genus Hystrix; species Hystrix cristata. The sequence continues at coordinate 22,673 of PVJO010015208.1, read as the reverse complement.
GCAAACCACTTTTCAACAGGTTGCGTTCCCTTGCTGCTATTCTCTGACCTCAAGCGGGCCCTTGTTACAGCCACCAAGCTGGTGGTTTCTGCCCAGTAACTCTTTGTTGCATTCCCAATCAAGCCTTTAATCCCAGGTCAGATGGTCTGTGGTTGCTCCAAAAGAGTTTCCTCGATGGGCCTTCTCTTTTGGAACAGCTGTTCCACTCCAGCCTCTCACTACTAATGCCAGCATGCTTGGAACGTGACTGCGTTATTTCCCATAATCCTCTCGGCAAGGATGCAAGGTAGATTCTGTTGGCCTCCGTGCCCTTGACTCTCGCTTCTGCCTTTGCAGCCTGCAACTGCACAGCATCTTCGACTCTGCCCCATTCTGTGACTACTCTCTGGGTATGTGAGGAACTTCTGCATTTCTTCTCTGGGCAGGAGCAACCAGCCAGGCCTGCACACTCCTGGTACCCACAGTGTCAAAAGTTAAAAGGATGTCACTTGGAAATGACAGAAAACCCACTGAGAAAACCCCTCAGGATGTTATTCCTTTAGTACTAACTTCATAACCAACAAATGAGACATTTGGGGATACTTCATGCAGAAGCACCAACAGGAGCAAAAGGAAAAGGCTGTAGTGTGTTTTGTTTTGTTTTTTTTAATTATGAAACCGTCCACCATACACACAAAACAAACATCAAGATTTCAATTCCAGAAGGTTTTAAAGAGACAAATGCAATATTAGCAAATGGCACATTGTAAAATGATTCCAAAGAGAGCAGTAGGGAGCTCTGGTCCTGGACTTGCTCCCATAGCTCTCCAAGGTCTGTGGGTATCTCTCTGCTGGACGATAGACAGCAGCACACAGCCCAGCTCTGCGAGCCCCTGGAGAATATCGCTGAATATAGTCTTTAGTTGTGTGTTTGGTCTTTTTTTACTATAGACCAAGGCTGATCAGAAGATCTCTTCAGCTAGCTAATTAGAGAAACTGTGCTGCTATGAACATTCGTGTGCAAGTTTTTGTGTGGACATGCTTTGAATTCTCTTGGATGCATACACAGGAATGGAATGACAAGTCGTATGGTAACACGATGTTTAACATGGAGGAACATCAAACTCTTCTAAAGTAGCTGAACTAATTTTTTTATTCTCATTCACAATGTATTAAAGGATTAAATTCTGCCCATCCATACCAACACTTGCTATTGCCTGTCTTTTTTATTTTAATCATTTGTGGATGTGAAGTAGCATTTCACTGTGGTTTTGATTAGCATTTATTTAATGACTAACAGTGTGCTATTGGCCATTTGTATGTCTTCCGAGCAGAAATATCTATCCACATCCCTGAAACATTTTTAAATTGGGATATTTGTCTTTTACTCTTTGGTTGTAATAATTCTTTACATATTCTGGATATATGATTTGCAAATATTTTTCTACTCACAAATCACATGGTTGTGATAAGTAATCTCTAATTTATTGCTGGATTTGGTTTGCTACAGTCTTGTTGAGTATTTTTGTATATGTATTTATGAGATGTTGGTCTGTGGCTTTCTTTTCTTGTAACGTCTTTGGTTTTGACATCAGGGAAATGTTGTCCTTATAGAATGATTCAGAATATGTTCCCACTTCTACTTTTTAAAAGGGTTTCTCAAGAATTTGTGTTCATTTTTCTTTAAACAGTTGGTAGAATTCACCATTAGAACCATCTGGTACGGGCTTTTCCTTGTAGGAAGGTTTTTCTTTTTTCCCTAATTCAATCTCTTCACTTGTTTAAAGACTATTTTCTAGAGTTACTTTTGGTAGTTGATGTCTTTCTAGAAATCATTCCATTTCATCTGGGCTATCAGATGTGTTGGCATAGAATTGCTCATAATACTCTCTTGTGATTTGTTTTTATTTGTGAAAGGTTGGTATTACTGTTCCTTCTTTCACTACTGACATTAGTAATTTGAGTACTCTCTTTTTCTCCTAGTGAGTCCAGCCAAACCAACCTCAGTTTTCTTGGTCTTGTTTAAAGAACTAACTTTTGGTTTTGTTAATTTTCTCTATTGTTTTTCTGTTCTCTGTTCTGTTTATTTCTGCTCTGATCTTTATCATTTCATCCCTTCTGCTTGTTTGGGTTAAGTTTTCTCTGCCTCGTTTTTTTTTTGTTTGTTTGTTTTGTTTTGTTTTAAGGTAGAAGACTAAATTAGTGATCTGTGTTTTTTTTTTTTTAATATAGATGTTCATGGTCACTGATTTTCCTCTAAGCCCTGCTTTTGTTGCAACTCATACATCTTGGTGTGCTGTGTTTTTATTTTCATTTACATGTAAAACACTCTCCACTATCCCCCATGGTTAGACTTCTTTGGTGCATTGCTGTTCAGAAGGTTGTTTCATTTCAGTATATTTACAAATTGTTTTCAGTTTTCCTTTGTTACTGATTTCTCTTTCATTCTATCATGGTTGGTGAGGAACCCTGGTATGACTTCTGCCTTTTAAATGTGCGGAGACGAGGAGACTATTTCCTGTGCACTTGGGAAGAATGTGTCGTTGGGTGGAGTGTTCTGTGGCTGTCTGGTGGGTCATGTTGGTTTCCAGAGTTGTCCGAGACTTCTATTTCATTGTTGGTTTTCTGCCTACATGTTCTATCTAGTATTGAAAGTTGGGATATTGACATCTCTGATTATCATTTTTGAGTTACCTATTTCTCTTTTTTTGACAGTTTTTGACTCAGTATTTTGGGGGCTCTGTTGTGAGCTGCATATTTTTAATAGTTACTTTTTGATAAATTATCCCTTTTTTCATTTTAAATTATCCTTTTTCTCTCTATTAACACTTGTTTTAAAGTCTGTTTTGTCTTATATAGCTGCTCAGCTCTCTTTGTGTTACTATTTTATGGTACATCTTTCTCTACTCATTTACATTCAAACTAATTGAATTTAAGTGCATCTTCTATAGACAACGTATAGTTGGATCATAGTTTTTATTTGTTTTACACATTCCACCTTTCTCTGTCTTTTAATCCATTTAAATTTAATATAATTACTGATAGGGTACAATTTTGCTTTTTATCTCCCACTTGTCTTGTATCTTTTTTTTTTTTTGCTCCTCTATTTCTCCATTATTGCATTATTGGATTGTTTTGTATTGAGTAGATATTTTTCTATGAGATTTTGATTGGTTATTATTTATTTTACAATATTTTTTGAGTTCGTATTTTAGCCATTCCCTTAAGGATTGCAGTGAATACCTGTGCTGGTTGATTTTAAGTGTCCACTGAGTGGATCAAGGAGCCTCTGGATATCTGGCCAAGCATAATTTCTAAGCTCATTTGTGAGGGTGTTTCTGGCAAAGATAGGCATTTGGGTCAGTGGACTGAGGTGGGAAGACACACCTTCACCCTGTGTGGGCACCCAGAGGCAGAAGAAAGTCAAATTCTCTCTCCTGAAGCAGGGACACTGCTCTTCTCATTACCTTAGACATAAGAACTCGATTCTTTGGCCTTTGGACTCTGGGACCTGTACTAGTGGCTTCTTATTCTTTCAAGCTTTCAGCCTTGGACTGGAGGTTATACCACCACTTTCCCTGGTTCTGAGGCTTTGGATTGAAACATGCTGTTGTCTTTCCTAGTTCTCCATTTTGTAGGTGGCCTATCTTGGGACATCTCAGTCTCTGTTGTTTCTTGGGTCAGTTTCTTCAATAAAGCCCCACTACATTTTCACCTTGGTCAATTAAATGGCCACCCAACAATTAGACAGAGATTTCCTTGAGGCTCTGGAACCAGTAAACCCACCTGTGTTTACTCAGATGTTCCATATACATATTGGAGCACATCTTCCACACCCATTTGGGTAGCTCACAATTCTACCTTAACCTTAGACATTGAGAATCCCTGTGCGAAGCCTCAAAGGAATCAGAGGTGAGAACTGAGGACCTTCTTGGGTCTTTCTGAGGACACATACAGCTCTGGACAGGTGCAAATCCTTTCTTACCCATGCTTGTGGCCTTTAAGATTCCCCAGAGTGTGTCTGAGCTTTCTTAAGGTCCATAGACATCTTGTTCCCCACTCTTCAAGCTTTTCACTTAGCTTATTGTTTGCCTCAACTATTACCCACTGTCTAAACCATCTGTGAAGTTTAAAAAAACTGCCTCTAAACTTTTTTTTAGCACACGCCTTACAAGAAATGGCTTTTCACGCTGGGTAAACTCCAAATTTGTGAAATATAAAGACAGCCTGGCAAATGAGGCTTTTCAGAGAACCTCCAGACTGGCTTTCTCTATGACTAAAGGCTCTTGGTTTTCAGGGTTATGGAGACCTGGAGAGGGCAACGGGAATGGGGCAAGTTACATTCTGCAAAGCCTACTACTCAGTAGAAGTCAATCATTTTGTTCTAGTAGATAATCCCTGGATAGCTGCAAGCATTTGGTTAATTTCCCAAGTTCTGAAAAAGTTGAATCTGATCATTTTTGTCAGTTTTCTCATTACTCTTATAGAGGAGAGAGTTTTCAAGGTCTTTATTCCGTGTTTTTACTGATGTCACTAGATTGCATTATCTTCTTCAACAAGTACAAATAAAATTTAAGATTTAAATTTTCAAAACATATCAAAACCACCTTACCAAGATGGTCCATATAAACAACATTTTGTGGACTTACCCAGTCAGTCAAGTGAGCTATTTAACTTTTCTGACTAGCATTCTTTGCCTACTTCAGTGAACTTCCACGCGTTTGCCTTGGTGTATGTGTGTCCCCCTCCCCATGCCCACCAAGTGGCAGTAAGCCCTGCAGCTGTTATTTATCAAAGCCTCCCAGGTAATAAAATCCTCCGCAGATTCAATGTGGGAAAGTTGGCCACACATTCAAGACAATGTAAGGACGGGCTCTTTCATTAGAGGGACCAGCTCCTCATTGTTAGTAGGCTTGGAATTCTCCATCCATTGTGGCTGCGGGGATGGGCCTGCAGGGGTGTGCAAATGAGGCCTAATGACTCTTTCATGCTTGAGGCTTTGAATACTTCCGGGTCCACCTTTGAGTCCTCTTTCACATTTCACAGTTACTTCACAGCTTCCATGTACAGAGCAACTCTCCTGACCTACAAAGCATTCCTTACTGGTGGCCCTGTGGCCAACAACATGCCATCCCATTGAGTCCCCCGCCCAGCCTCAGCTAAGTGTCCCTTCTTTGAGATAATCCAGCCTGCCAAAAGACTTGCATTGATTAATTATTAATTAGTCCTGCTTCACCTCAACTTTAATCAATTTATGCAGACTCCCTCACTGAGACGCATTTTTATTGAACTGAATAAAACTTGATAAGAGAAACAGGGCAGCCAGCCCTCTCATCGGCTCCAGAGAAAGAAAGTGGCAGCAAGCTGTACCACATTCGTAGAGTTAAAGTCAGATTTTCCATTGGTATTTTTAGCATAGTATTGCAAACATAGACAAAAACGAACCTAACCTCAACCTTCCCAAGCTGAGAGCCAATCTATGTCACACCCATAACCTCAATCCGCTGCTGCTATCTGAAACTAATTTCAGTTCTTAGATAATTTTAGATATTCAGTGAATATCTTCTGAAGATAAAGATCTCTTTCATTCGACAACTTTATTGATGAATAATTGTCACATACTAAGCTGCACAAAACTGAAGTCTGTATTTGAGAATTTTGACACATGTATACATCTCTGAAACTCTCATCACAACTTAGAACATGAATGTAGCCATCGCCACCGAGAGTTCCCCTCTGCCCCTTTTACAACCCTTCACCCATTCTTTATCCCCCTTTTCCTATAGGCAACCGTTCATCTGTTCCCTATTACTGTGGGCTGGGTACACTTTCTAGAATTTGATGTAACTAGAGACATATTAAATGTACTTTTTGTTTGTTTTTAAGTTCAGCATAATTATCTTGATGTTCAGTCATGCTGTTTGTTATGTGTATCAATAATTTCTTGCTTTTTATTGCTAGGTAGCATTCCATTGTATGGCCAAATGGCAATTTGTTAATCCATTTACCTGCTGGGGTATATTTGGGTTGTTTTTGGTTTGGGGCAATTATAAATAAAGGTATTATGAATATTTGGGTGCAAGTCTTTGTGTGACTACGTGCTCCCATTTTTTTTTGGTGGAGTGTAAATTACTAAGAGTAGAATGGCTGAGTCATAGTGTAGATATACTTTAAAGTTTTAAAAAGACTGACAAAATGCTCTTCAGAGTGATCCGACCAATTTCCATTTCCACCAGCTGGGAGTGAGAGGCCCTCTTATTTCCACATCCTCGAAAACACTTGAAAAGGTTAGTGTTTTAAATTTTATCCAACCTGGTAGGTATTTAGTGGTATCTTGTTGTGATTCTAACTTTCATTCCCCTAATAACTACTGACGTGTAGCCTCCTTTCACGCGCTTATTTGCCAGCTCCTATATTCTTTGGTGAAATTTCTGTTCAGATCTTTTGCCAATGAAAAATGATATGTTGTTTGTCTTCTCTAAATTCTTTACAAATTCTGGATACAAGTCCTTTGCCTTATATCTATTTTGCCAATATTTTCTCTCGATATGTGGCTTTCCTTTGCATTTTCCTGAACAGCTTTTCATTTATTTATTTATTTGCTTGTTTATTTTTGGTGCTGGGGATCGAAATCAGGGCCTTGTGCTTGCTAGGCAAGTGATCTACCACTGAGCTAAATCCCCAACCCCCAAGTGTATTTTGAAGACTAAAAATTTATTTTTTTCTTTTGATAAGGTCTAGTTAATAGATCGTTTCTTCTATGATTTGTGATTTATCTATTGGATTTAAGAAATCAGTGACAAAATCAAGGTCAAGCTTTTTCTCCTGTGATTTCTTCTAAGCGTTTTATAGTTTTAGGTCTTTCATTTACCTAAGATCTATTTCATATTCATTTTTCATATGGTATGAAGTAAGCATTGAGGGTTGTTCTGTTTATTATGTATGGATGCCCAATTTTCCCAGCACCATTTGTTGCACTTTATACTTCATATACTGAGTTTCCTTAGTGTTCTTGTTGAAAAGAAATTGACCATATAAGAGTGGAAATATTTCTCAACTCTCAGTTCTGTTCCATTGATCTGTATACCTACCTTGACGTCAATCTTACTTTATAAAGTACTTTAGAAAGCTTTACTACTAGCTTCAGAATAAGAACGCAAGGCCTGAGATGTTCCTGGCCTGCTTTGAAGTGAGGCTAGGTGCAAGGGGCCTTTTTTTTTTTTTAAGGGGTCTTTTTGAGATCTCCTACCTTGAGACAGATGAGGAGCCAGTAGGTGAGTCTGCCTCAGGAAAGGGAGTCAGAGAGGGCGGTCTGGGAGGCCAGCAGCACCATTATGGTAATTCCTCAAAGGTCTACACAGATGTGTTGAAAAGTGACATATGAAAAGCATCAAGGAGGTAGGTGTCTTTGGTTCCACACAAAGACTAGCACTACAGCAGATGCAGCTTATATAATCCAGGTCGCCTGTAGGTTCAATTGAGGTTGTGGCCCTTAAAGTGTAGAGGACACAAATGGCTTCCTTTTCATCCCTGTCTGCCCACTGAGAAAATAACCCTTTATTGTACTTTTGGGAATTAGAGAAAGGGACATATTAGAATCAAACTGAAGGAAAGCTTTGAAGACTTGTCACAAGGCTCAGATGAGGAGCCATGACTGGCTTGGGGCTGGTAACCAGTAAGACAAGAAATGGCAAAAACCTAAAGGCGTAATGATGCTCTTTGGGCTCTGGGGAAGACCAGGAACACAGAGTCTCAGGGCAAGCAGAGAACCCTTAAGAGATCAGAGAATGGGGCACTGCCCAAGGACCCAGATCAGGTCATGGTTAGTATGGTGAAGGCCGGGTCCAATCTCAGTCAGAAAACGTCTACAGAAAGAGGACACTCTGGAGAAGACAGTGATGCAATGAATGTACTGACACGCAGGTGCTGTTGAGCCAGCATCTCAGAGATTCTAACACGGTCTGTTTGGTTTATAGAATCCAGGTCAGCAAGGACTCCATGACTATATGTGTTAGAATAGCATAGTGCAGTCACCTCTATGAACCTGGAGCTCCCCTCAAGCTGAGACAGCTCCGTCCAACCAAGAGCCCAGAGCCATGTCACTAGGACTGAACCATTTCAGAGGCGGAAGGTGGCAGAGCACCCTTGTAGCACTCAACCACTGCTTATTGTAAGAAGGAGCACATTGGTCCAACTTCTTTGACTGGCCATCAAACCACAGAATTTTCACAATATTTTAAGGAGATAGAGTTTTGTTTTCCTTTCTCTCTCTCTCTTTTTTTTTTTTTACTCCAAATCACCCTCACTAAAGGTCTATTGAGAGTTGAGATTTCTTTCCTTTAACAAAACTCACAGAAGTCATGACACCCCTGCAAAAAAGAAGTCATGACCTACGGGGTTCACACCAACCTTGCAGTGGGGAGCGCAGACTAACTTCGACCAGTGTTTCCGGCTTTGGGCCCCAGGCCTGTGTCCACAGGCTTCCCTCTGCAATGATGGCCCTGTGGTTCAACGCCCTCAGGCCTTGTTAACCTCTGTGTCTCCTCCTCCACACCCACAAAATAATCAGCATATCACTGGCTCTGCAGTCCATGAAAAGACGTTCAACACTGGTAGTTATTAGGGAAATGCTAATCAAAACCACACTGAGGTATCACTTCACACACAGTGGAATGGTTCTGACAAAAAATGACGGACCCCAACAAAGGTCAGCAAGATGGTGGAGAAACTAGAACTCTTCTACATTGCTGGTGGGCATGTCGAAGGGTGCAGTGGCTTGGGAAAAGAGTTTGGTGGTTTCTCAAAAAGCTGAACATACACGAATCATTATGTGATGTGGCTGTTCTGCTCCTAGGTAGAGTCTTCTTTCTGGGGTGCTGAAAATGTCCTGCATCACATGACGGTGATGGCCGTACAACTTCATAAGCATACTAAAAGCCACCGAATTATATACTTGAAACGGGTGAATGTATGTAAGTTGTATCTCAATAAAAATGTTTTTAAAAAGGTTTCAAGAGGTCGCACGGCAAAAAATTCCACCCAACCTGGTCCTGAATTCATTTGACCACCAAAGTTTTTTCTCACATTAATACCCTAAAAAACTGCCATCCCCAGAGACTTTATTTTAGGAAAAACTGCTTTAGAAACTAGGGGTTTGGCAAAAGAAGCTTTGCTTCTGTGTGCACATCTTTGACACAGCTGGGGCGCATCATTTTATATTTTATTTACAGTAGACGTGTCCATGTTTTGTCTCTTGGGTGGGTTTATTAACATTTTGGGGAGGAAAAATTGTGCTTTTGTCTCTTTGAATCCGCAGTATAGTCTATACAGTATACATTTCATAAATAACCTGTGGGGATTTTGCATCTCTAATGACTTCATTAAGCTATTCAACAAAGTAAATTAAAAGAAGAATACTTGTTAGGAGCCCACAGGTGACGTGCACAGCCCTGGGCACTGGAGAAGCAATAACGAGGAAGCTTATGGTCTAGGAGCTGAGGCTGGACCAGGTGCCAGAGTGCAGGCACCTCAGCTTGAGGGGCCTGTATTAGTTAAAATTCTCTAGAAGAACGTAATCAATAGAAAGTAAATGTATAAATGTGCAAGGGGATTTATTAAGTAGACTTACTGGATGAGAGACAGGAGAATCCACAGTGGCTACCTGTGGTGTCAGAGGTGGGAAAATCCACAGCGGCTTTCTGAGTACTGGAGAGTCAGAGAAGCCAGTAGCTGCTCAGCCAAGGACACAGACGCCACAGAACAAAAGGTGATCCAGGAGACAGCATCAGTCCAAGGTTGAAGCCCAGAAGCGCACTGGAGGTTTGCTGGTGCAAGTCTGCATTGGAAGGCTGAAGAAACTAGATGCACCCACTCAGGGAGACTGGAGCTCTTCAGAATGGGCACACTTCTTTCTTCTTTCCCTTTTTATTCAACCCAGGCTACAAGCCTATTCGTTGGTGCCACCCATAACCAAGGTGGGTCTCCTCACCCCAGTTTGGTGACCTCCATGCCAGTCACCCACAGACACACCAAGAACTGTGCTTTACTGAAGTGCTAGACATTTCTTAATCCATTCAAGCTGACAGATCATGATTAACGATCACATGCGCAGTGCACATTTTTTGTGTAATCAAAATTCTTAAACACCTTAATGGAGGTACCAGGTTTGAGAGTCATTCCCTTATTGAAAAACAGACAATCAGTTTCTTCTCCAGAACTGGCAAAGGTTGGTTCCCCCTTGCTTGAGCACCAGCTGGAGGCTTTTATTTAGGAACCACATTAACCCACCTCATGTCCCCACAAAGACAAGTCTTGCGGTGGCAAAGTCAGCAACTCCCAGCCTGAGCAGCACGCAGGAAGGACCAGGCACAGAGGGTGGAGAGACACCCTGGCTCATCCTCATCCTCCACTTGGTGCCCACTTCCAGGTGTAACCAGAATGGCACACAGAACCATTGGCGCTGTCTAAATAACTTATTCTTTATTCTGAAAAATGTATTGAATTTGCTTCAGTGTTTATTTGAGTTTGCAATGTAACCTCTTTATCCTGGTCTCTGTTTCTGAGGGAAGAGGGTAGCCCTTGAGACACAGAGGATGACTGACTCGTGGGGAGCCTGCCTGTCACAGGCAGCCCTGGAGGACAGAGGACACAGTGACACTGAGTCTTCCAAGACAGCACACTGCAGATGTGGGAAAGGTACCCGGAGAGGACCAGGGACAGGATTTGCGTGGGATCAGGAAACCCTCAGAGAGGGAGGGCAGCGCTGAGCACAGAGGCCTCTCTGGGCAGAACCAGCAGGAAGTCTCCTGAGGAGAAGGTGGCTGGAGGGTAAGGTTACCAGCCTCCACTGCCGCCCCCAGAACCGGTCTTGCTGGCTCTGTGGGGTCAGAGGGCAGCCTTCCCAGCAGGCTGCCGGCTTTCCAGAGGCGCTGAGCCCCTCCTACTCCCAGGGGATCTAGACAGGAAATTTCAGCTGACTGAGCCCCTGAGTTACTCCCAGATCCCCTTTTTTGTGCCCCAAAATGAATCTGAGAGAAGAAAGCTGAGCCTCTGCCAAGGCCTGATGCCCAGCCCCGGAGTGCGGGGGCATCCCTGGGGCCTGACAAGCAGCACCTGGTCTCTCAGCCCCTGTAAGCTACTGAATTTACACATAATTAAAGACTGAGTTTCCAGATGATTAGAGATAGGAGGCTTCCCCCATCAGATGGCTTTGTTTTGCTTTTCCTCCGCACGTGGCCTTAGAATTTGCCAAGGAAAGGTCATAAGGCCGAAGTTGTTTAGTTTGAGGATGAGACGCTCAAGGATGACATCACTACTGTCTTTAGATATGCAGAGGCATCTACCCTAAGCAGGGAATGGCTGGCTATTTTCTTGTTAAACTGCAAAAAGAGCTCCCTGAAATCCTCTGAGGAACCTTGCCTGCTCCCCCACCCCCATGCACAGGCTGAACCCAGGATTGCCAGCCCTTGAGGGCACAAGCTTAGGTCTTGGCCTTGGTCGAGGAAGGAGGACCCTGAATCTGTTTTAGTAAGGCTGGCAGATTGTGCCTGGTGGCTGGCAGCCATGACACTGACTACAGGAAAGATGTATGACCAGCCCCTTGACCTCCCCGCTTACCTGCCACTGCGTCTGGCCAAGTGCAAGTCCATTTCTAGTCTGCATGGAGGAGGCCATGGGAGGGAGGACTTGTTCACAGCTGGGACGTTTGTATGCCTGATGGGTGGGCACCGAAGGTCCAGGGTGAGGCTGAGACCCAGCTGAACTGCTTTGAAGGTTGGAACTGGGGACAGGGAAGCTGGCAGTCACCAGGAAGAATGACAGCAGAAGCAGGGGATGCTGCTTGGAGACAGGAGAAAGAGGAGAAATGACATTAGAAATCCCGGTGAGTCACGAAGAAAGGGCTCCAAGCCACAGAGTGTACAGTGGATTGTTAGAGTGAGGCTCATCCCAGGTTTGCTTTTCTGTCCACGCCACACAAAATCCCAGTGAGCTGTCCCCTCTGCTTACTTCCTAGCTCAGAGTAGTTCTACATCCTTCCTGGAGCGTGGGTTTTGGTGTAGATGGGTGCTTTTCCTTGGCCACTGTGCCACCTGTAAAGGGCATAACCCAGGTGGTTGTTGTGCATGCCCAGGGACAGGGCACAGGGGACGTTGAAGTCCTAGAAATATTTAGCTTCTTGTGGCGTCAGTTCTTTTCCATGTAAAATGGGCCTAAAAATTCTCCACACAGGGTTGCACTGGGGTCAGGACTGCCAGATAAAATACCGGATGCTTGGCAGAAAAATTATATAGGATATATATTAATATATTACTCATTGCTTATCTGAAATTTAAATCAAACTCGGTGTCCTATATTATTTTGTTTTTGTTTCATGGGTGGTAAATCCGGCCACCTACCTAAGTTTAAATGACACGTGAGTGCCAAGATTTGGTGCAGAGCCTTGTGCCTAGAAGAGTCTCAGTGAACCGCAGCCATCCCGAGTTCTAGAAGTTTCTGGAAAAGTTATCCAGAAAATTTCAGGAGGAGACAAAGACGTCCACACTTTAGTTGGAAACATTTGCTGAGCACTCCGAAAGGACAGGATGGGCAAAACAAGAATAAGAGAGGTTTTCTTCTCTCAAGTGGCAACTAGCTATGCACAGTTCATGCTAAGCCGATGCTGTGCTATGTAAATGAGGCACAGTCAAGATTGACAGAGGACAGAGCAGGGCAGGGAGCCCGTAATGCCAGGGAGGCAGCCATTTCAGAGGCTCAGTGGGCATGAGGTGAGTTTGTGGTTTCTCGGGCTGGGGGATACATCTGGCAGCTGTCCCAGCTGCCATGGCATCTGCAGGGGACAGTGTGACATGTGGCATGTGGAGCATGAGCACTTGACACGTGTGGCAGTGATCAGCAGTGCTGGACCCACTTGTTATAGATAGTGGGATTCCAGGTATAGTCTCCTTTTCCCCAGTTCTTACATATATATAGCATAACTCGGATGCTTCTCCTTGGCCTTCTTGGCTTTACATTGGGCTCTTCTCGTAAGTCCAGTCTAGTCACTCAGTAGGCCCTGGGTGATGGTGGATGTGAGATTTCTGCACTGGTGGCCCTGTTGGAAGGATGGAGAATTTGTCCTTCCAGGCCCGGCTTGTCAGGGCCTTGGCCCTGGTGGAAGTCAGGCAGGAAAGGCCACATGGCAGATTCCCAGGTGCCTGGCTCCCTACTACCAGCATTCCTCCAGCCTGCTGTCCACTCCCAGATCTGTTTCTCTGTTTGCTCGACCTGGGCCACAGGCCACAGCCATGCACTGTGCTCTGCTATCTGGAACTCTGTGAGCTTTCGGGTCGGCCCAGCTCGGCCCCATCGTACTCTGCATGAGCCACATTTGCCAGGCCAGCCCATCTTGGCCGAAGAAGCCTGCCTGAGCGAAGAGGTTTGATACCTGTAACCATCCCAGTGCAGGGAATGAGGGCAGGGGAGGGTGTGACACTGTGACACAGAGAAGGCATCCGAGGGAAACTTGGAGTATTCACAGTATATAGTAAGCAGAAAAGAAGTTTACAAACCAATGTGCAAATAAGACTATATATGTGTGTATTGATATATATTGACATATATGACATATATATTCCCATGTACATGGTCCATATCCAGTGAGTCCTCCAGATCTGTGAGTTCCACACCTTCAGATTCAACCAACCACGAACAGAAAATTTTTTTTTAAAAATTCTGTCTGTACGGAATATGTACAGATATTTTTATTATTATTCCCTAAACAATACAGTATGATGACTATTTACTTAACTGTTACATTGTTTTAGGTAATATGAATAACTGAAAAGCAATGCAAATTATTTGGGAGAGTACGTGTAGCTCATATGCAACTACTGTACCTCTTTATATAAAGGACTTGAGCTTCTGCAGCTTTTACATATCATCCTATATACACATAAACACATCCATATGTGTCATCCGATGTATACATGTATTACACATGCATACACACCCACATATATATCAGATGGATGGCTGACTCTGAAATCACACACTGCCGAGGTGCATAAGCAAACCAAAACATCTAGACAGATACTGGAAAGATACACAACAAAATGTAAATAACGATGATTAGATTACAAGCGACTGTAACTTTTTCTATTTAGCTGTATTTTCTAATTTTTTGAAAAGCACATATATCATACAATAAAAAAATAATAAAAGGAGAAAAAACAGTTTTCTACAGCACCTCCTAAAACCCAAGCACTGTTTTTGTGAATATAATTTTCCGTGTGAGTCCGAGGCGGGGAAGGGGCAGGAGGGCAGCATGGAGGCTGAGGCGGGCGGCATAGGACACTCGCTGGCGCAGTCTCTGTCTGCTGCTCCGGCTCCCTGGCAGCTGGCCTGGAGTCTAGACCATGTCCTGCCAATGAACTCTCTGCCCTCGGTTTCCTCACTGCAAAATGAGAAGACTCAGCTGGAATCCCAGGAAGGGCGAATCGGAGATGTGAGCTGGACCCTTCTCAGCGCACCTGAAAAAGATGCTGAGTCCTCGAGGCAGACCCAGCTGCCTTGGAAAAAGCTGCCACACCTGATCCCGCTGTCTGCAGGGCAGCCTGTGGCAAAGGGCGGCCCAGAGCCCTCCAAGCACACAGGCAATAGCAGTCCCGCCCTCCTGGGCTCCTGACCATCCTCGGTTACAGTTATGTGGCTCAGCTCTGCTGTGTTTATTGTTCACTGGCCAATAGCAGACCCTGGGTGACCCAGGAATAAGTGTGTGATGGATGGACAACTCTGAAAACAATTACCAAACAGGAGTGCACTTGCTAGATACAGGTGTGAGGCTTTCCCAGGTAACTGAGGTCGGTGTTGTTCAGAAGCGCAAATCCTACTTTCTTCTATTCTACCATCTAAAGATGGTAGGGGTGACTAAGCCCCAGGCCTACAGGGCCATATGTGTCAATGGGAGCTGGGCAGGAGGCACCCATTCTTGCCCCCTAAAGTCCTAAGCAGGAGAAAGCTTTGGGACTTTGTAATAAGCCCAGGCGGAGATGACCTCAGAGACAAACGTGACCGACCACCAGCTAGCCCAGGACACAGAAGCTTCTAGAGGAACGGCAAATATGGCCCAAGGCACGCCACTATGGGAAGGTCAAGGAGAAAGCCAGGCCGAGGGCACATGGGGCTCCCTGAGGCAGGGGGACTGATAAGCCAGGTGGTCAAGGCATGGACTCTAAGCGACAGGGGTGGGCTGAACGGCCCAGGTCCTGGGAGAGGCCTTACCCAGCTGGTGCTTGGCCCTTCATCAAGGCTAATGCTCCCGGCAAGAAGCAGGCTGGCTCTCTCTCCGTTGTTAGGTGTGTACTGTACTGAAGCCACCTGTCCCTGGAGCCTGGTTCCATCCCAGGTTCATCCTGGCCTTGCTCCGAAAGGACTCAGCTCTCAAGTCTGCCCTGCTCCTGGGCAGTGCTGCCCTCTCTGCCTGGGATAGGAAGAGAGATTCCTTCCCCACCCTCCACTGAGAGCCAGGCACCAGGCTGACTATGCCCCATGTGTGCCCTCACTGAGCCTCAGCCGGCGACATGGGTGGTGGCTGTGCTCTTGTCCCAGTTGAGGCTTTGAGAGGTAAGTGACACACCAAAGTCACTTTGATGGTGAGTACCAAGGTCAAGCTGGAAGCCAGTTCTTGCTGACCAAGCTGAGCCTAGAGTTCTTCCGGCTTGTGGAAATGGTGTGGGTCCTGCCTGAAATGCTCTCATTAACGCTCAGCCTTTGAGTCCTACAGATCCATCTTACACGACTTACCTCCACTCAGGGGACCAGGGGCCAGCATAAATGCAAGGTAGGAACACTAGGCACAGCACAGTACTGATTACAGCCCACAGACCTGGGTTCTCCTCCCCCATATTCCTGTTGACTATTTGGCCTTTGGGTGTGAGTCTTTTGGCCTTAGTAATGGAGACATCTCACTTCGTGACCAGGAACCTGTGCTTTGGAGACTACCAGTCCCTTTTGGGCCTCAGTGTTCGCCCCAGAGAAGGGCAAGAGTTGTAGCAGCTCCTTTATGGGGCAAGATTAAATCCACAAATGTGTGTGGACCGTTCAGCCCAGCTGAGGACAGGACAAGGCCGCTAAGATCATTAGTGGTATTAACTGCGGTGGCCTGGGGCCAGTCACTTCACCTCCAAACACCTCCATTTCCTCATCTATGATGAGGGAAATAAAAATAGCTGCTGCACACGACTGCAACAAGGGTCAAAAGGAAAATCCTCGCATGTTGTACATAATTGAATCTGCAGTTACAACCAATTAAAATCTCCTTGCTGCTTTAAGTGGCTCCATCAGGCACTTATTGTTTTCCAAAGCTGAGCATTATTGGGAATTGATGTCTATCTATCTATCTAGTAAATATACGAATATTAAGGGAACATCTGGACAATTATAAT
Organism: Hystrix cristata; assembly: GCA_004026905.1. NCBI lineage: Eukaryota > Metazoa > Chordata > Mammalia > Rodentia > Hystricidae > Hystrix > Hystrix cristata. Next base: position 6,273 of record PVJO010015208.1, on the reverse strand, counting down.
ATGCAATAACATTATATATAATATACTATACAATATATATTTAATAAATATAAAAATATAACTATACATAGAAAGGAAATATCTGGACAACTGTATTGGAGAAGGCGGTCTGTCTCCTCTCTCCCAGCTCTCCTGGGTCGGTCTCCTTCTCTCGGGCTACAGAGAATGCAGAGAAACATGTTTTGGGGACAATGCACAAGCAAGGCCCTTTTCAGCCAGAGGCTGCCTCTGCGCAAACAGAAAGGAGGCCCTGCCCTGGGGTGCACAGCCTGCAGCGGGGACACAGGTGGGAAATGGGGCTCAGCTTCCGCTCAGCTTCCTCCTGCGCACGGCAGCCCTGGAGGCACCTGTCCTGTGTTCAAGCCACAAACCCACTTGTCCACTGGGCCAGGCTGGGTGGCCACGGGTGAGTCACGCCGCTTGGATGTGAGGCACCAGGAAGGGAAGGACAGTGGTCAACTGGAGCACGGTGCAGGAGTAACAGGAGCAGCTGTGATCCCATCAGGTAATGCTGCCAGTCCCCAAAGGGCTGGGACTTCCTGCCGATCTACAGAAATCTAGATCTCTCTGTGAAGTTTTGCTGGTTTTCAAAATCACTGTGCAGCTTAGAAAAGCACAGCTGTGGTGCGTGGTTGGCTGGCTACGTGCTCTGTGCAAAGCTCAGTCACCGCGCGTGGGGATGCTGTCTGTCTCCACATACCGTTCTGTCCCTTCTCCTGGGCTACCTCTCCTGGCCTGGACCCCAAGGCCTGACACCTGCACTTTTGCCGCCCTGCCTCAACTCTTTCTGCTCTGGGCTGCCCTCCCAGGGACGCCTCCGCTCACTGAAAATGATCACTGTACCGGCTCGGCTGCATCCTGTCTCTTTGCCCCAAATAGCCTCAACCTCCATCCGATATCTGATGGCCGTCTCCTGAACACCTGCCTCTTGAAGCCAGGAGACGGCCTGGCATGGCATCCGGCACTGAAAACCTTTCTCTACGAACAAATCCAAAGCCCTCTATCTGCCACCTGCCGCCCATCTCCAGTCTCCCAGGACTCTGATGCGCCAGCTTTTACTCCATCCTGATCCGTTCCCACAGCAAATCCAACCACTCATCTGCTTTCAGGCCTTTGCTTTGTGCTCGCTGACTGTGATTCCGTCTCCTCTTTTGACCAGCCCTCCCAAACTTAGCACGAGTCTCACTTCTTCCCTTGACTTTCCGTGAACCACCTGCCTGCTTTTCCTCCAACTTCCTGCTGTCTCGAGGAGGAGGTGACCCTGGGAATTTCTGACACTAGGCAGTTGCGACCTCTGCAAGGACGCATCCTTGTAAGGACTGGAGGCTGCTGGTGCCGCAGCCAGACTTACATCCTTTGTCAGTGTTGGTCCTATACACGACAGGTGGTCACCAAGGGCTTGTCCACTTGTACTTTCTGCCATTTCTCCTTGCAAACCTCCGGAAAGCCTGAGCTGTCCCCTAGGGTGAGAGAACCATGTTTTACTGTTGCGTTTGAATGTCCAGTTCCTGTTCAAGGACCTTTCCAAAGGCAACTTGGCCCATGTGCCAGGGCCATATAGGGCACCCTGCTTGGCTTGCCACCTCTCAGACCAGTGCTGACTCTCACTGTGCCGGGGACGCCTGGTGCAGCCAAATCCAACCTCCCAGAGGAGCGTAGCAGGCCCACGCCTTGGGACCCCTTCTCTGGTCTTCCCCTCGCTTCTTTACTCTCACTTTTCTCCTTCCCTGATCAGCAGGGCAAGGATGAAGTTGATTCTCAGTCCCCCGTGGTCCTGTACCACACAAGACTGTTACCCAGAAAATTCACACCTTGAGATTTTAAGAGGTGTCACTGGCACAAATGTTTCTGTGGTCAAGTAAGTTTTGAAAACATTAAACAAGAGCTCAGTGGGTTTCTTTACTTTGCAGAGCCTTGAACATGCTATGAGTCCCTAAGATGGGGGCAGATCACACAGCACACAGCAGCCTTTGGTGGCTGTGGGTAGTTTTGTTCACATGGCACCTTGCAGGAGTGGGTGGTGAATAATGTACCCTGGGACATGTGGCCAGCAGCGAGGCCTGGGCCTGCCCACAGCACCACTTCCTCCTGGGACCCGGCCTTCTTCCCCTTTCCCTCCAGTCTGGCTGGCTTCACTGTAATTGTATTCCCATGTGTGTCCCATCTGGCTTGACCCAACTCTGGCCACCGACTTTCAGAATCTTCTAGAACCTAGCAGAGACATGTATGTCTTGAGATCACCTCCTGTCACTGGCAGCATCTCTGTGGACTCAGGAATGAAAAACAAGGCAAGCATGGCTGACCACGTATGTCCCCACACGCCTGGCACCGCCTGGGGACCTCAGGGTTCTAAGAATCTGGTTGTTCTTGGTTCACGCCAACAGACATTCAGAGCAGAACAAAACACAATTTCACAATGGCTCCTCGAAGTCTAACATGGGTGGACCTTGAGCTGCCACTCCACGATTTTAACTACCGTTCTCTTTGATTCTAAGATGTCCTCAATTGTAAGACTCACCATTGTTTTAAGAACAACTTGTAGGGAGTGAAAAAAAAAAGGATAAAAAAAACACTACTTGGAGTGTACCAACTAATTGTACAACACATCCTGATTTCAGAATAATTAAAATTTGAACAATTGTGTGCCTTGGGATTGAGGAAATTGAGTATTTCTACAGGTCTGGGTTGGCTTCCTTTTTCATTACTATGGAGGAAGCTGAGAGGCAGGCTCCAGGCGAGAAGGCGGGAGGCTGGGGACCTGGCAGGTATTTGATCTCAAAAAATACTCGTTGAACTACCTACCACGTGGCCGGGCACTGCACAGAGTCAGGAGTGGCCGGGGTAAAATGTTCCCAACTTTACTCTCCAGTACGTGAGTGTTGACTCTGGTTGAGAGGTAAGACGTCCCCAACCCCTCCCCAGAAGGAGAACTGGTGTGTGTGTGGAAGTGTCATGTCCAAGTGTATGTACAGAGTGCAGCTCTGTAAACTGAAATAGAGCATCACTGTTTTCTCTGCAATGGCATCAAAATTGCCACTAGTTCATAAAGTTTGAATAAAAACAGAGGTTGGGGATTTTGGCTCAAGTGGTAGTGCGCTTGCCTAGCAAGCACAAGGCCCTGAGTTCAGTCCTCAGCACCCCCCAAAAAATAAAAATAAAAATAAATGAAGAGTGAAATTTACTCTGAGTTTTCAGAATGATTCTGGATGACAATGGCCCTTTGGAGTGTAACATTCTAAGGGGGCTCACCTCTTCCTCATCTGAGGAATCCCATCCCGTGCACCCTTGTCCCTCGTTTTGTCACACTACACAGTGGGCAGGCAGGTCCTGGAGTACATCCTGGTCGCCCAAGGCAGTAAGGATCATGACAGGAATGTTCACGGGGTGCAGGAAGGACTGGGCGGGGGTGCCTGGGTGGTCCCTGGAGGTGGAAATCTCCATCTGGGTGGTTATGTTTGAGCTGGTTCATGGAGACCAGGGACAATGGTGTGGTGGGAGATTTTGGAAGAGGAACGGGGCTCTGGGCAAGTTGAGGAGCTGTGGGAAGTTTGCTGCTGGGGTGCGTGGGCTGGGAGGAGGTGCCGTAGAAGACGAGCCAGGACTGGAGCTGTCCTGTTGATCTGCACCACCTTGTTACTGTGTGATTTTTTTTAAACCTTATTTTCAATAAATTGGCCAAATACTCTTTCAATGTTGCCATGCACTGGCTACATGTGTTCAGGCCATGCCACAAGTACTCTTGGTCGTCCAAGGACCATGCTCTGGAGCGGATCCTCCCCGCTTTCACCTTCAGAGGCCCCTGTGGCCCCAGCCCCAGCGTGACCCAGAGTGCCAGAGCCTCGGGGGTCCAGCCAGCTGCATCCATGTCCCTCACCCACAGAGTACGAGATGACCAGTGTTGGTTGAGCCTGTCAAGTTCTAACATGTGACATGGCAAGAGCTAACTAATATAGATTCTCAGTTTGGGAAGAGGTAAGAAGGTGTAGACTGAGGTAAAAGGAGGAGGGCAAATGTTAGTGGCGAACATCCAACATCTGAGAAATTCAGAAAAGGATTTCTAGGGCAATTCAGAGTTAGAGTAGTGGAAGAAAACTGAAGAACAAATGGAGCCCCACAGTTGTACCAGTGACATCAGGTCACCACTCCAACACGGAGTCACCTGCTGTCACCTAGGTCTCTTGGCCAGGCTCTGGCTGGTGGCACTGTCACCCTCTACATGACATGGTCTCTCTGGATGCTGCAGAATGAGACTGCTGCTTGCCCCAGTTAGATGAGAATTAGGCTGCAGCGTTTGGTTGTTCGTGGACTTATTTGTTTTACTGTCAAAATCCTGCTTTTCTTTCTTTCACTTAGAAAACATGTCCTCCAGGAAGGTCAACAGAGAAGAAGGCGAACGAGAGTATTAAAGATGGTTGTCGGGTGGCCTTGGCCAGGGACAAGCCAGGGTCTTGGCTGCCTCTGTGGTATAGTATGTGGCTGTAACACATGTCGGGCAGAGTCTACAGGCCAGTGACACAGATACTGTTATTACTGGTTTAAGAAATTGTTTTACTTTTCTCATTGCTGAGACAAAATAGCCAACACCCAAAGTTAAAGAAGGAAAGGTTTATTGTAAATCACTGTTTGTAGAGGTTTCAGTCCATAGTCAGCTGGCTCCAAGGCGGGGTGGCACGGCAGAGGAGAAAGCATCCATGGCAAATTAGGGCAGGCAGAAGGCAACAAGCAGCAAGTAATGGCAAACACTCCTCTTTTTGTCCCTTATATTCCATCCAGGCTACCTGCTTTTAGGGCAGGGCGAGCTCACACCCACGATTTGGCATCCTTACTCCCAAACTGCACCATAAATCCTGGCATCACATCCTTAATCCCAGCATCACACACACTAGATCTAGCCTCCTCTGAAAAGCCCCACTATTGTGGTTTGTGCTTAGATGTCCCCCCAAAGCCTCGTGCTGTCATAGATGAAGCTTTTTCAGAGGTGGCTGAATCTAGAGTACGTGATGCCAGGATTAAGGGCATGGGGTTACTAATCAGTCCCACTGTTTGGTTTGGCATCGCCCTGATCCTGGCAGCCTGGATAAGATTATAAGAGATAGAAAGAGGCTTGCCTACCCCCGATTGCATCCCTTGGCTACCTTGCTGCCTTCTGCCTGTCTGCCTGCCACCCTGCTTTGGATCCAGATGATTGTGGGCTAAAACCTCTACAAACTGTGAGCTAAATAAACCTTCCTCCCCTAACTTTGAGTGTCAGGTATTTTGTCTCAGCAATGAGAGAAAAGTAACTAAGACGCCCACCTATCAGCACATGAGGTTTTGAGGGGATGTCTAGATATAAGCCATAACAGAAAAAACATCTCAAAATCTCTAAGCAGCAAGGGATGATACTACCATTCAAACCCTGGTTTCCTGGTTTCAAAACTCAAAGGTGTTCTTGAAACGTACAATTTTAATTGTGCGCGTTTCTCCCACCTCTGTCCGCAGTCTTTCAGTCCTGGTGTCTGAAACCAGAGAGAAAGCAGGAGACATAATGCGACTGTATGTCTCCTGCAAGGGGCTTCATAGAACTACAATCCAGCATCAGAGAAAATAAGTCCAGCCATCCTTTGATATCTGCAGATGCTCAAGTCCCTCACATAAAATGGCATAATCTTTGCATACAACCTGAGCATACTCCCCCCATATACTTTAAATCATCTCTGGTTACTATCTCAGAAAAGAAAAAGGCCTAATGTAACGTAAATGCTATGTATATGGTTGTTATGCTGTACTGTTTAAGGAATAACAAGGTAAAAAGTATACACATGTTCAGTATGGGAACAATTAAAAAAATATATTTCCAATTCATGGTTGGTTAAATCTTTAGATGTAGAACCCACTGATACAAAGAGAGTAGGGCTGGGCACAAGCGGTTTTGCACGTCTCAAGATACTGCCAAAGGGGCTGGAGATTGAGCTCAGTGGTTAGAGTGCTTGCTTTGTAAGCACAAGGCCCTGAGTTCGATCCTCAGCACCAAAAAAAGAAAGAAAGAAAAAAAAGAAAAAAAAAGATACTGCAGAACAAGAGAACTGGTAAGCTTAGGTTTTGAGAAAAATCACAGGTTTTGTGGGGAACTAAAAAAAATGGATAAATGAATGATTAAATTAATATACAAATGTATGTATATGTATTGTTTTTTAAACCAGAGTACCAATGGCCAGGCTAGAATACAAAGAAAATTATAAGTAAATTCCCAAAGTAGAAAACAGATTGTAGAATAAAGCTAACCACAGTAGC
>PVJO010015207.1:0-45711 GCA_004026905.1 Hystrix cristata | reverse complement strand
GGTCACAGTTATTTTAATCCTATTAGGTTAGCATGTGTACTTATGTCTTTCCTAAGGCCACATGCACTCATTCTCCCAAACCCTACTTTCTTCTCTCTCTCTCTCTCTTTCTTTCAAAAATTGTTTTTTCAAAATATTTTCCTGGAGGGGATTTAACTCAGTGGTTGGAGTGCTCACCTCGCAAGCAGAAGGCCCTGAGTTCAAACCCCAGCACCAAAAAAAAAGGAAATATTTTCCTGGAAACCTGGGAGGGTGAACCAACCCCCATCATGTGCTGTGGTGATGGCTCCTTGAATTCTCACAGCAGCCCCCAAAGGAGGGTTCACTAACTCTCCCCGCATTTCCCAGAGGAGGAAACCGAGGCTCAGAGAGACTGGCTGGTACATCCACAATCACACAGCCGATGACGGGAGACACCAAGCCTCTGCAGGGAGTGCCTTGACCCAATTCTTAACCCACCCCCATGGCCTAGTCCACTGTACCTTGAGTGTGTCACCCTTGTTGAAGGCCAGCTCGTCGCTCTCTGTGGCCTGGAAGCTGTACAGGGCCACGGACTCCATCCTGCTGTCTCCGAGCTTCGGCAGCCAGGCTCAGCACAGGGCCCAGGGCTGGCGGCTTCCGGCTTCCTTTGCAGGCAGCACCAGCTTCCTTTGTTTTGAGTGTGTTTGTTCTTTTGAAGCTGAGACTGAAACTAGCCTTGATGGGCCAGAAACAGGAAGTGGAGACATGTCACAGAGCAGGGAGGGCTTGCAGGCTGCCCGCCCCCAGCCTCAGACCCCATCAGCTGGGTACAGCCCCAGGGACTCTCCCTGCAGCCTGGAAATGGCCCCCTCATACCCATGTGATAGATAAGAATACTTAGGCTCAGGCTGCAAAGCCGTCCTGCTGGCCTAGGCACTGCATCTCGCATCTCATGTTCTCCGCATTTTCTGAATCCTGGTACCTCTGAAGATTCCCTGCACCTGCTACATCAGTCCCTAGCTCCTTGATTGGCATTCCAGGCCCTTCCAAGGCACCCTCAGACCCACCACACAGTTCCCACACTCATCCTTTCTTACTGCCCTTCGTTGTACACAGATTGTGGCTTGCGGTGTGTGGGGGCTGCCACACTCCAATTTCATTCTCCAGGCTTTGTGCACATGTTTACCCCTGCTTGGTGCTTTTTTTCCTCCTTCTTCTCCTAGGAGACTCCTATTCATCCATCAAAACCCAGCTCAGAAAGTTCCTCTTGTGCTTCAAATACTGGGCACCGTACTATGCTAAGTATATCCTAAGGCCGAAAAGAATTGCAAATATACACTGACACATCCTCAGTGGGGTTATACTGTTACAGGCAGTAATTTTGCAATTATTTTCTTAACATTGTAGAGTAGAATGTAAACAGATAAGTATAACAATGCTGTTGGGAGCCAGGGTTCTCCCCGGGGAAGGAAGGAGACAGCAGTAAGGAGGGACAGAGGGAAGCGCCTGCCGTGGGGGTGGGAAGTAGGTGGGTCTGTGTGGAGCCAGATTGTTTTTCTGTAGAGATGTTTTTCTTCTTTTATGTATGTCAGCCTGTACTCATGGCTTCATATTTTCATCAATTGATTATAATCCATTACTGTGATTATTTATTTTGATGCGCATGTTGCCCCTGGTTTGGCCAGCAGGAACCCCTTCACGCCGGCTCCTTGTCCTTACTGCTGTCTGAGCACGTCCTAACTTCCTGGCTAGTGGGATGTTCCAGGCTTGTCTTGAGCGTTTCCTGCCTGGCCGGCTCTCTGACGAATGGTAAAATGGGTTTGTAGTGGAGGGCTGGGACGGAGAAAGCCAGTCCAGTCTGGTGTGGATGTATTTGTTACTATTAAGGTGCCATTGCTCCTAAGCCGACCCCTCCCCCCTTGTAGATAGAGCTGGGAGGGAAAAACATCCTCCCCACAAAAGAAATGAGTACTGAGAGCCGTGGGCGTCGTGGCTCATGCCTGCAAGCCCAGTACTCAGGAGGCTGAGGCAGGTGGATCACCTTGAGTTCCAGGCCAGCCTGGGCTATATAGTGAGCTCAAGGCCAGCCTGAACTGCATAGCAAGAACTGTCTCAAAAAAACAAAAACAAAAAAAAACAAAACAAAAAGACACCTCTTAGAAGACAACATGGGCAAAAAACTAGATGGCCTCAAATATGGTAATGGCTTTTTAGATACACCAAAAGCGTGATCCATGAAATAATAAGCTAAACTTCATTAAAATTTAAAACTTCTACTCTATGAAAAACAATATCAAGAGCATGAGAAAATAAGCCACAGACTGGGAGAAAATATGTGCAAAAGGCATATCTGATAAGGCGCATTACTCAAAATACACTAGCAGTTCTTCAAATTCAACAATAAGGAGACAATGTTATTTAAAAAATTAGCAAAAGACCTAGATGCCTTAACCGGGATGACATAAAGTAACACACAAGCATGTGAAAAGATTCTTAATATCAGATGTCAGTAGGGAGTTAAACAACAAAGAAAGACTACTACATACCTATCAGAATGGCTAAAATCCAAAATATTGATCCGACCAACTGCTAAAGAGGATGTGAAGCCACAGAAAATTTCATTCACTTTGGAAGGCAGTTTGATCACATCATTCACTAAATGTTTCTGTTCCCTCCAAATTCCTCTGTCGAACATACTCCCAATGTAGTAGTATTTGAGACAGAGCCTCTATGGTGCTAATTAAGGTTAAATGAGGTCATAAGGATAAGCCCCTGATCCAAGAGGATCAGCTCATTCTCCCTCTTCCCTCTCCCCTCTTCCCCTCCCTCCTCCCTTCTCCCTCTTTTCTCCTCCCTCCTCCCTCCTTTCCCCTCCCTTCTCTCTCCTTTCTCCTTTCTTTATCAAGAGATAGCAAGGGGCTGGGGATTTAGCTCAAGTGGTAGAGCACTTGCTAGTCAAGTGCAAGGCCCTGAGTTCGATCCCCAGCACCAAAAACAAAAGAGAGAGAGCAAAAAGCCAACCGTCTATATGGAAAAGAAGTCTCAGCGTGAAATTCACCTTGTCTAGGACACTCTCAGTGGTTAGAGTGTTCGCCTCACAAGCACAAGGCCTTGAGTTTGATCCCCTGCCAGAAATTCACCTTGCTGAGACCTTGATCTCGGACTTCCAGTCTCCAGAACTTTGAGGAAATACATTTAGACCATCTAGTCTATGATATTTTGCTATGGCAGTCTGAGCTAAGACAGGCAGTTTCTTCCAAAAATAAACACAGTCTTACCATATGGTCCAGTCATCACACCCCTTGGTATGGACCCAAATGAGCTGAAAACGTATGTCCACATGAAAATCTGCACATGGATGTTTATAACAGCTTTTTTCGTATTTTCCAAAACATGGACGCAGCCAAGGTGTCCTTTAGTAGGTGAATAAATAAACTGTGGGACATCCAGACAATGGAAAGTATTCAGTGCTGAAAAGAAATGAACTATCAAGACAGGAGAAGCCATGGAGGAGGTTTAAATGCACATTGCTCAGTGAGAGAAGCCAGTCTGAAAAGGCATATACTGTATAATTGCAACTATACAGCATTCTGGAAAAGATGAACCTATGGAGACAGAAAAAAGAGGCCAAGTGTGTTGGCACACACCTGTAATCCCAGCACTGTGAGAGGCTGAGGCAGGAGGATCACAAGTTTGAGCACAACCTGGACAATTTAGTGACTTAGCAAGACCCTGTCTCAAAATAAAAAGCTATAAAAGGGCTGAGAATGTAGCTCAGTGTGATAACCTGGCTTCAATCCCCAGTACCTCAAAAAAAAAATAGTTATCTGATCATTACACACTGCATGTGTATAGATGTGTATATTCACACTATATTCAGATGTGAAATGTCACACTGAACCCCATAAATGTGTATAATCGTATGTCAATTAAAAATAGAAAACATATTTTTTAAAAAAAATCAGTGATCACCAGGTGTTAGGAATGAGAGAGAGATGAATAGGCAGAGCATAGAAAACAGGGTAGTGGAAATGCCCTGTATGACACCATAATGAGGGATACATGTCATTATACATTTGTCCAAACCCATAGAAGGTACAACACCGAGAGTGAAGTTGAACATAAACCATAACTTTATTTAAGAATTACACATAAGAAAAAAAAAAAAGAATTCATCAGTTATAACAAATGTACCGCAGTATGACATAAAACACCAGTACAGGTAAACTGGTATGGGATCGGGGGCAGGTATATGGGAATTCTCTGTACATTCTGCTCAATTATTCTGTAAACCTAAAATTGCTCCACTCAGAAAAGTCCCATTAGTCTGGTTTGGTGGTACACGCCTGTAACCCTAACACTCAGGAGACAGGAGGATTGCTATGAGTTCAAGGTTATGAGTTCAAGGCCAGCCAGAACCACATAGTGATTCACTGTCTCAACAAAAAACCAAGTTGGGGATTTAGCTCAGTGGTTAGAGTGCTTGCCTAGTAAGTATAAGGCCTTGAGTTCGATCCGTGGCACACACAAAAAAAGCCAAAACAGGGGTTGGGGATTTAGCTCAGTGGTAGAGCACTGCAAGGCCCAGAGTTTGTTCCCCAGCACCCAAAACAAAAACCAAAACAAAAAACCAACCTCCCCCAAAACATTACCAGTAGATTTTCCTTTTAAGTGCACTATTTTTCGGTGCTGGGTGGGCACAGAACCGAGGCCATCACACATACTAGGCAAGTGCTCCACACTGAGCTACAATCCCAGCCCTCTTTTCCTTCATTCTCTGTCTCTCTGTCTGTCTCTGCCTCCCTCTCTGTCTCTCTTTCTCTCTCTCTCTTTCTCACACACCACACACGCACACACACACACACACACACACTTCCTCACCTGTGTTATTTCCCTGCTCATCATTCTCCCTATCAGGCACTAGCTAAGCAAAAATTCCTTACATTTTTCTACTGCCCTGAATGGTCCATAGTTCCCCAACTTAGGTTCATAAACTAGGTACCTGATATTCATTCTTTAATCCTCCCCGGGACTTGTCAGAGATTTAGCCTAGGTGAGAAGGACTTGGGTTGGAACTCGCAGCCCGGCCAGAACGCGGGTTCGGGTCCGCGACCCGGGCCACCGCCGCCCTCTGCCCCGCATCCGACGGCCGCCTCTGCCCTCTTGCGGTACCTTCCGGTACTACAGGCCGCCCTCCTGTCGCAGAAGCGAGTGGGGGTTGTTAGCGTGGAGGGTCACTACAACCATCGGTACCCAGGCCACACAGAGATGGGAGGCAACGAAGGGACGGTCCCTACCCACTCACCGGTTTCCACAGAGGCACAGGTGAAGGGACGTGCCAGGGGTAGGCAGCAGACTGACCTGGAGCCCCAGACAGACAGGCTGAGCCCAGGATCCAGGGGCCTTCCAGGCTCCTTCTGTCACTCTGAGATCCCCTCCCCCGAAGTACTGTCACTGTCACAAGCAGGCCGGGTCCTGATGCCTCGCGGTTCTTTGTGGCCGTGATGAGAATTCAGTCAAGACACATAGGTGGCCCTGCAGATGTATAAGTAGCACTTATTATAAAGTAGATACAGGGTTGGGGATTTAGCTCAAGCGGTAGAGCACTTGCCCGGCAAGTGCAAGGCTTTGAGTTTGCTTTCCAGCACCGCTCCCCCCCAAAAAAAGTAGATACAAAGAGAAGGGAGGCAGTGTCCCAAACACAATGGCCAGAAGGGCTACTTTGTACATTTCTTTGCACGTAGAAATTACTCCTGGGGTTTGGGAGCTATGATGATTATCACTGTTTTATTTACATGCTCAGTGTGCTTATGGACATTTCTCTCAGGGCTTACTTTGGAATGTCCACATCTCAGAAACGTTCCTTTCAGGTGGTCAGGACTCCCTCAGGGACCTTGATCGATATGAACCTAAATCAGCGCTCAGCCCAGGAGGAAGGGTCTTTCCGATATCTTTGGGTGTAGGCCATGACACCCGGGAGTGCTGTGTGCCTTGTTTTGGAAATAGATGGCCTGGTGGCCAGGTAGCAGAAGAATGTGCACAATTCATAACCTCAAGATGTCATTGATGTCTATTTCTTTAACTAAAACTGCTGAAGCATGCTATTTAGGACCCCCTCTCCTTGGTCCCTCAGGCTTGCTAGTATCTACTTGCCTAACACTACCGCTACCTAATAAAACTTAAAGTTATTCTCGGAATTGTTGACTTTTGTCTGTTTGTTCATTTTTGGGTGCTGAGGATCAAACTCAGGGCCTTGCGCTTGCAGAATAGTTGACTTTTAAAATGTGGCTGGTAAACTAGAGTCATTTGTAGGTAAATGGATGCACCTTGAGAACATACTCTTAAGTGAAATAAATCAGTCACTCGTGAGTACACATCAAATTGTTTCTCTGATATAAGAAACCGTAAGTGTACATAAAGACAAAGAAGCATAATAGATGTTAGGTAAAAGAAAGATAATATTCAAAAGAGAGGAGAACTAGAAGGGGGAAAGAAGGAAGGGAAAAGGGAAAGAAAAGGAAAAGAGAAAAAATGGAAAAATGTAAATAAACCTGCAGTAAATAAGGAAAGGGGGAAATGGAAGGGAGGGGTGGGGAAGGGGTGGGGGACCAAGATACAACATGTACAGGTACAAAATAACCATGATAAATGGGGTCATTATGTTTACAATGTACCAATGCATGTTCTTGGTAAAAATAAATAAATAAATAAATAAAATACAAAATAAAAAAATAAAAAAAAATAAAATGTGCCTGGAGGGCTGGGGATTTAGCTCAGGGGTTAGAGTGCTTGTCTTGCAAGCACAAGGCCCTGAGTTCGATCCCTGGCACTAAAAAATAGAAAATAAAATAAAATGTGGACCGATCTATTAAAGGAGGACCTTTTTTTTTTTTTTTCAGTGCTGTGGATCAAACTCAGGGCCTTGTGCTTACAAGTCAGGCACTCTAACCACTGAGCTAAATCCCCAGCCCAGGTGGACCTTTTATATCACTACTATTAAGTGGAAAATGTGTATCACTTTCATAGATAATAACAATGAAGATAAGCGTGATAAAAACAAAACAATGAAAATAAATATGATAAAAATAAGGCACTGTTACTAAACATTGTTGGATGCTTTCCCTTAAAGGCTAGGCTCAGCCTTTGCAATAGATTTGCAAACTATGAAAGGACGTTTTTCCTTTCTTTCCTCTTTGGGGTGGGTGCTGTCTCCCTAACCCAGTATTTTTTTTGCTTTTTTTTTTTTTTTGCTCTTGTGTGCTGGAATGGAGGCCAGGGCTTCCTGCATCCTAGGCAAGTGGCTCTGCCACTGAGCAACACTCCCACCCTCTCCTAGTCTCTTGAGTTGCCCCACACTTTTTTTTTTGTTTCTGTTTTGTTTTTTTGTTTTTGTTTTTGAGACAGGGTCTCGCTTTCTAGTGTAGGCTGGTCTTAACTCACTATGTAGCCCAGACTGGCCTCAAACTCACAGTGATCCTCCTGCCTCAGCCTCCCAAGTGCTGGGATTAAGGGCGTCCTTTAAGCCTCAGAGCCCGCAGCCCTGAGCTCCTCCTCCTTTGCTTTCCCCTCCCCAGTCTCAGTCTCTGTGTCCTAGAGTCACTTTCCGAAGAAACTCTGCATGAAAATTCTTTTTTTCTGCCCTCCCCAGGCCCTTTATCTTCTTTTTTCTTTCTTTCTTTTTCCTTCTTTCTTTCATCAGGGTCTTGCTAAGTCACTAAGTTGCCCAGGCTGGGTTTGAACTTGTGGGTGGCATGAAATTGACACACTCCTTCCAGGAAGGCCAGAGCTGGGATCCCAGGAGGATCAGGCAGCATTGGCTGGGGAAAGATGGACAAGGAGAGGGTAGCACAGGGGACTTGGGGGCTGTGTCGGGGTGACACTTCAATGATGGGAGTGTGTGTGGGGAAGCTCTCTTGTGCACTCTGGACCCTGTGGGGTGAAGACGAGTCTATGTATTCAGTCCATTTTCATGTTATGGATTTCTGGCCCTCACACTGGGTCCTTTTGCCCCGACATGGGGCTGTGGAACCCATGGTGAGATCAAGAGCCACTTGAGTTGTGAAGGAGAAACGTCTGTTCTTGGCTGAGAATGGGAGAAGCGGGAGGGAGTTAATGCTTACAAACAGACCAGCTCTTTTTTGACGGGGAGAAAGGGAAGGCAGGCAGGCGGGAGGGCCTTATTGGGAGGTGATGGAGGTAGGGCGAAAAGAAAAGATTGCACACAAACTCTTGCCTCAGGGCCCATTTTAGGAGAACCCAAACTGAGGCAGTAAGAACTCAGTGAAGGTCAATTTTAAAGATCACAGTTCTTGGGCTGGGGATTTAGCTCAGTGGTTAGAGTGCTTGCGTTGCAAGCACAAGGCCCTGAGTTCCATCCCCAGCACACACACACACAAAAGATAGCAGTTTTCCTAATTATTCACCCAGTAAATAGAGACAGCGAACCTGAATGTAATAGTCACCGCTAACATGTATTGAGCACTTACTGGATACATGCAGCAGATGTAATAACTCATCTCTCACTAACAACCTTCTAAATTTACCATTAAATCTGTTTTACACATGAGGAAATTGAAGCACAGAGATGTTAAATGACTTACTCAGCTTCTCATTGCCAGCAAGTAATACAGCAGGTTTCCCAGTCAGGGATTCAGAGCTGTGTGTTAACACTAGGCTGCAGTGGCCAGGCATAGAGGTGTACACCTGTAATCCCAGCAGTCGGGAGGCTGAGGCAGGAAGATTGCCTTCGTTCAAGGCTAGCTTGGGCTACATAGTGAGACGCTGTCTCAAAACAAACAGGCTGGGAATTTAGCTCAGTGGTTAGAGTGCTTGCCCAGCAAGTGTAAGGCCCTGAGTTTGATCCCCAGCATACACAAAAAAAACCTCAAAACAAACAAACAAATGAGGTAGTGTTGGGGGCATAAAGTGATTGCTGAGCTTGCTCAAGGTCCTGGGTTCTATCCCCAGCAACTCCCACCAAAAAAAATTTAGTTGCTGAGGTGTAATATGTCTTGTTTCATTCCTAATCTTTAGATTCCATGTGCTGTATTTAATTCATTTTCTCTTCTTAGAAAACACCAATTCCCTCAGGGGACCAGCTCCTGATGTCCCTCAGCTCCCTCCTCCCAGCACGAGGCCAGCCCGGCTTGGATGTCACATGCATGGACTCCCTTGAGCCTGCACACTGTTGGGCATCAGTCCTCCCTGTTGCCGCAGAGGAGCAAGAACCACCAAGAGGCCGTCCCTGTTGTTCGTTCTCTGGCCTTCAGAGTGTTTCTATACGAGGAAGGAAGAGAGGTGAGCTCGTCTCTCGCCATCAAAAGATTGTGCCTCCCAGAACATGCCATGGAACAGGTTGCCAGGACCAAGGCCAAGAGAGAGAAGCTTAGAGCTAGTCTGGTGCAGGGTGCTTCTGGCTGAGGAGAGTGGGGCTGGATGTCACAGTCCAGCGTGTTCCAGAGGCAGCCAACAGCCTTGCTGGTAGGTCCCTTGCAGGGTGTGAGAGACAGACATTTCTCACCTGGAACAATCTGAGTGGGATTTTGCCGAGGTAAAGACAGTGAGCAGAGCGTGGTGGCACATGTCTGTGATCATAACACCCTTGGGAGGCTGACTGGAGGATTGCAAGTTCAAGCCCAACTTTGGCAACTTGGTGAGGTCCTGCCTCAAAATTTAAAAAGGGCTGGGATGTAGTTCTGTGCAAAGGCCCTGGGTTCAATCCCCAGTGGAGGGGGAAAATGGTGGGTGAAAGGGATTGGGGAAAACACAGAGTTTATTTTTAGATGTGTGGGTGTTGGATGCATGAGCCTGGAATGGAGGGGCAACCAGAAGTCTGAGGATGACATTGTAAGAATCGTCAGGGCCTGGGTGGTGTTGAGTCTCCCTTTGACTGGCTGAGGCCAAACTTGGAGTTAGTGCAGGCAGGGAGGAGGCCCCAGGACACCTGGGGCGCTGAAATTTACAGGGCAGGGAGAGGAGAGCCAGCAAAGGAGCCAAGCTCTGGGGGCTGCAGACCATGACACTGTGACCTACAAGCCTGTGTCCCTGCCAGGGCCTCCCCTAGTATCCTCCATCCTGCTCTTCCCTGCCCGGCTTTTTTCTTTATAGCGCTCTCCCAGGGCTACAGACCTGATGCTTTGCACAGTATTTATTTACTGGCTGTTTCTCTGTCGGATTTCTCCGGCGGGCGATGTTCCCCCGCGCCCAACTCAGTACACAAGAGGCACTCAGGGAAATACTTGTGCTATAAATGGGTACGTTTTGTAGAAGAGGAGACTGAGGCTGGGAGGGAGGGTTATTTCCTAGCTGTCACATGGAATACAGAAGGCAAGCCATGGGTTTAGGCAGGGTCTGTGGCCCCAGGTGAGCCTCTCTGTGCATGACGCTTTTCCACGATTCCGCTCTCTTTGGGACCTCCGACCCAGCGGGAGGCCAAGCCGGTTACCGCGCAGGCCGGTGCCGCGCTGCCATCCAGAAGTGGGCAGCAGAGGGCGCTGCAGACACGCGTCCGGGCCCAAGGAGTGGCCGGCAGATCTAATCTTGGAGAGAAGGGAGCGGGTCAGGATGGGGAGACTGGCCCGAGGGAGGCTTTTGGAGCCCACAGGAGGACCTTTACCAGCATCATGAAGGTGGGCTTGTTACAAGTTAAGGTTCTAACTGTGTGCCGAGAACGAGCCAGGAGGTGGCCTTTGGGAAAGGGAGGGTGTTGTTCCAGGTGTACGCAATAGCGGGTCTGAAGGCCCAGTGCTGATTTGGGAGTGTCTAGGTGTGGCTGGGAGCAGTAACCGGTCAGGACAGCTGGTGATTCTGGCACTGTGGACGACTCTGGGGTCTTCGGGCAAAGGTGGTGGAGGAAAAGAGGGCGAGGGCTGGGTGGGCACCCATGCACGGCCTGGCCGCCCACAGGGGCATGCAGTAGGTGAGTCTCTCTTAAGTCCTCACCTGTTAGAGGACTCAGGTGAGCCCGGAAGGGGCTGGCCCACAGGCCTCCTCGCTCACAGCCTGGGGCTTGAGTCCTTGCTCAGAGCTTCTACTTGGTCAGTCACATCAGGTTCCCGGGAGGTGGAGAGCCAGAGTGAGATCTTTCCCAGCCTCTGAATGGGACACCGTGCAAGGGTCGTTGGTGCTGGCCTCTGCGGGGTACCTAACCCGGTTCCCCCACCTCTGAGCCCATCTGGACACTAACTTCCAGAGAAGGGGTTCTTCCTTACTGTATTTCAGAATCTGGGTCTGGAGACAAGACAGGAGGAGATAAGCCATCTGTGGGACACTGGGTAAAAGAGAATGGGGTTCAAAACAGGCAAGGGAAGGAGAGTTGGCAAGTAAGGGCAAAACCAGGATGCCTGGGAGGCAGAGTCCACAGAACTCAAATTATCAATGAGGAACGAGGGAGGAGGAGTTGGGAACAATATACTGAAGTTATACCACAAATCTTGGTTTCTTTGTTTTTTGGTTTTTGGGTTTTTTTTGTTTTGTTTTGTTTTGGTGCCAGGGATTGAACTCAGGGCCTTGCACTTGTTAGGCAAACATTCTAACCACTAAGCTAAATCCCCAGCCCACAAATCTTGGTTTCTGTGTGCGCAATTACATCTGAACGAGGTTACTCATCAGAGGCCTGTGTGTGTGTGTGTGTGTGTGTGTGTGTGTGTGTTGATGGGAGATTGGAAACAACCTAAATGCCCATCAATAGGAGACGATTATGTGACACATTGCACACAGCAAAAAAAGGAACGAAGGCCTCTCTCTAAGGCCTCTCTCTAAGGATAACAAGTGAGCTCCAAGATATATTATTCAATATGGTAAGTAGGAGGAAAGCCAAATGCAGAACAATGTATGGTATACACTTATCCCTGAGCAAAAATACAGAGAAGGCTGATAGTATAGTTCAGTGATTAAGTGCTTGCCTAGCATGTGCATTCTTAGCACTACAAAAATAAAGAATAAATAAATAAAATGAGAGGAGATAGAAAAATATATGTATGGTTAGATTTTCCAATATGTACATAAAATATCTCTAAAAGCTGTAAGAGATTTATCACATTACCTACCCCTAGGGAGGTGCAATTGTTTGGATATTAAATGTATCCCAAAGACCCATGTGCTAAAGTCTTGGTCCTCGCCTGGTGAGGTGCTACTGGGAGGTGGTGGAACCATTAGGATGTGGGACTGGGTAGGAGGAAGTCGGGTCACCGGGGCTTGTCCTAGAAGGGGATCCTGGGGACTTAGCCTCCCTTCCTCCACTCTTTCTTCACTTCTTGGCTGCCTTCAGGTAAATAGCTTCTTATTCCACACCCTCCAGCCATGATGTGCTGCCAGGCCACAGGCCTAAAAGCAAAGGGGGCCACTGACCGTGGACTGAAACCTCTGAAACCATGAGTCAAAATAAATCTTTCCTCTTTTTTGTTGTTTTTTTGTTTGTTTGTTTTGTCTTTTGAGATACAGTCTCCCTATGCAGCTCAGGCTGGCCTTGAATTCTCTATGTAGCCCAAGCTGGCAGGATTACAGGCATGCACCATCATGCCTGGCTACTCTTTTTAAATTGATAATCTCAGGTATTTTAGTGCAGTAAGGGAAAGCTGACTTACACGGAGGAGAACTGGGTACCTGGGTCTAACAGTTGAAGGGAAATGTTTGCTGAAGAAATATCAACGAAATACCTACAAATGATACTTTTGTGTTAAATCCTTGAAAAGGAAGGGGAAACAATACAGAGATTCAAATTCTAACACCAACAAAGGCAAGGAAAAGAGTGAAAGAGTTGACCATGAGACATTAGGGAGTGGTGGGGACTTCCATCTGAAAGGGCAACCCTACCAGCATCAGCAGATGGCTGCCCCAGGTGTGCAGGCCCAGACTGTCAGCTTCTGATTTCCAAAGAGAAATGGAAGACCAATAGATGTGGGAGGAGGCCAGGGATGATTACAGAGGGCAGCCTGGGGACCTGGGATAAAGGGAGATAGAGGCGAAGGTGTGGTGGACTCCCTGCACTGGCCGACTTATCTGTCATTCCCAAACCCCTTCAGCCCAGTTGCCTTCCACTGCAGGGACTGGAAAAGAGAAATCATTCAGGTGCTTAGCCTTCCTCGCAGATACAAGTGGCCATGTGACACAATTCTGGTCAGCGAGGTCCAAGCAGTGTCATTAGATTCCACTGGGGATAGGCTCTGGAAAATTATTTCTCTTCATAATAAGAGACACATGTTTTTAATTCACTCTACATTTAACCATTTATCTTCTTCGCATTTTAAATGTGGATACAGATACAATGGCAGGAGGAGCAGCAGCCACACTACAAACAAGGGAGAAAAGGCAAAGGAATTTTAGAAACATTGGTTCTGACATCATTTGGCTGGTGAAACAATGCTGATCATGGTTGATCTCCAGGCTTGCTGTGATAGGAGAAAATATAAACACCTAATTGTCCAGGCTGCTGTGATCTGTTCAATTTTTAAAACCACGTTCTTTATAGAAGACAAATATTTGATAAAATTCAGATGAGGAGGGGAAAAGAGGCTGGGCAGGAGCCAGTGGAGACTAAAAGCTAAGGGGGAGAGATGTTTTATTTGAAGGTGGGAAGGGATCCGAACATGGAACATGTTTTACAGCAACATTTATTGGTCACATACCAGGTGCGGGGCACAGCAATTTACACACATTAATTCATTTAATTCTCAGCACGATCTTCTTTATCCCCATGATTCAGAGGGGAAATGCAACCCAGAGAGGCAAGATGACTTGGCCCAAGGTCCCACAGCTAGCAGGCGATGCAGGAGGATCTAAACTCGGGCAGATGGAATCCCAACAGAGACATAATCTGTGATTCCTCAGCCAATGAGGGAATGATGTGTCTCGGGGTCGCCTGCCTCGCTGTGGCCCAGCCCCGTGAGGACCGAGGCAGGGTAGGGGGTGGCAAAGGGGTGGGGGTGGGGGGCTGCGCGTCTCCCCGCCCTCGGCCACCTGCTTCTCCAGCAGCGGGGCGAGGGCGTCGGCCCGGTAACCACCTTCCCTTTGGGCTCGGTCACCAAGTCCTGCGCACTGCAGGAGGGCACCCCGCCCACAGCCAGCCGCGGGCTGCCAGGACCTCGCCGGTGACGCAGCCCAGGCGGGGGCCGGTCTGGGAGAGAGCCGCGGGCAGCGCGCAGGGGGCCGCTGGTACGTGCTGGAAGCGCTGCGACCTGGGAGCCCGCGGCCCTCTCTGAGCCTCAGTCTCCCCCCCGCGCAGTGACGGTTGCACAGCACCTCTGCCGAGCCTCGGCGCGCTACGGCAGCGCTGAGCCCCCGAGCGGAGCGGCGTGGAGCTAACGTGCCTCCCGCCTGCCGATCTGGCCGGGCGACCCCGCCCCAACGCCGGCCCCAAGCATTTCCTGCTCGGCCTCAGGAAATACCAGACCCCCGCCCCCCGCCGCCCCCGCGCGCCCTGGCGGCAGCAGCCCGGAGCTGGCTGCCGTGCCGCTGGGCCCTCCCCTCCTTCCGCCCCGGCCTCCCCCGAATCCGCCCGCTGGGAGTGCGGGCCCTCTGGGCGGTACCTTCGGGAATCTCCCGCTGCCGCCACAGCCTCCCGGATGCTTCTGGGCCTCCCCTCCCTCCTGCTGTTTCTTTCCAGCTTTTCATTCCCAAACTACAGACGCTTTTTAAATCTAGATCGGAAGAGCAAGGAGTTCACCAAGGCCAAGTGGTGCAAAGCATTTATCGAGCACCTACTGTGTGCCAGACTCCGTGCCAGGGCTTGGTCAGGAGGCGAGTTAAGTCTCTGTGCGTTGGGTTTGCAATGGAGGAGGCGGGGGTGGTGAAGGATCAGAGCTACAAGGAAGAGCACTTCCAGGGATGCCATGGAGCTTGGCCAGTTCCGGAGGTGGTCAGGGCTTCCCTTTCTGAGAAGAGGGCATGAGAGCCTTTGCCGAGAGGTCTCTTGAACAGAGAGAAGCCGGAAAGGAGTCCAGGTAGGACAGCAGGCTGAGGCAGGTGGGTATAGGGAAGTGAGTCCTGAGGCCAGAGGGGATGGGATGCAGTGGCTTGCCCAAAGTCACAAAAGTGACGCTGGAATTTGACCCCGTGGCACAGGAACAGGAATCTTGTTTTTGAAAGCAGCCCCACTGGGCACCCAGGAACAGCTGCAGCCTCCTCTGGGCAGTCTAGTCAGGCTGCAGCTTCCGGGCAGGCTCGCGGCAGGGACAGCCAGTCGTGTTGGTGGGAGACCCTGCCCTGGGAGAGGCAGCAGCGGAAGTCCCCGTGGGTGGTGAGACTGTGGTGGCCCTGATGTGGTTTCCTGAGGGCCCCTGTGGTTCCAGCGTGGGCACTGTGCCCGCCTTCTGTGGCTTCTTCCTGTACCAAGAGGCCTTATTGGCACGTTCTCTGTTTTCTGGGGCTGGGAGCCTGGATGGGACCCTTCTCCCTTTCTCTGGCCTTCTTGGGGAGTTTGAGGCTGGTGTCCTGCGTCATTGAAGAGGAGACCAGGTTCAGAGTGGGACAGTGGGTAGTCCCTGGTTACACAGCAGAAGGGGTTTTCCTGCTCAGTCCTTGGGAATAGGTGGCTCTTTCAACCATGTTCCATTCATTCATGCACTATAACAGATTCACATATCCCCTGGGTGCTCACCACTCCCCTGCATGCTGACCTAAGGCTT
Source organism: Hystrix cristata (assembly GCA_004026905.1). Classification (NCBI taxonomy): domain Eukaryota; kingdom Metazoa; phylum Chordata; class Mammalia; order Rodentia; family Hystricidae; genus Hystrix; species Hystrix cristata. Next base: position 30,127 of record PVJO010015207.1, on the reverse strand, counting down.
CAGCTAGGCACACCCAAGGACGGGCTGGCCCAAAAGGCCCACAGTGCTGGAGCACTTCCCTGTTCCCCAGCAGCCCTGTTATGGGGCTTTGGGGTGTTGGAATCTCCTTTTGGAGGTGGTTTCTAGGTTCTTTCTGTTGTGAGCAAAGAACTGGTCAAGACAAGCACAAACAGTAGCAGTTTTATTAAAAATAGGAAAAGAAACAGGGTCTGCAGAGCAAGTGTGGACCAAGTAAAAGTAGGAAAAGGAGTACACTCCACAGCATGAGGGCAGCCGCCATGCAAGAAAGAACACAGTGCCAAAAACTCAATGTGGGCCGTCCTTTTTGTATCACCTGCTCCTCAGGCTGACTTCAGGTCTAGGCCATCCTATGGAAAACCTGCTCAGATTCTTGGGAGAAATCCATGTGCAGGGCTTTGGGAACTGTTCTGGGCATGTGTCCTGGGATTTTTTTAATTAATAGGTCATGCCTACTTCTCCGGCCAGCTTTGCCACACCCTAATCTCCTGTCTCAGCCCTGCTTGGAGGGACCTAGTGATAAATACCCCAGCCCCTGGTCCCTCGGACCCCTGCTCCCTGTAGCCTCTGCAGGATTGAATACCACTGAGGTTCAGGTCCCACATAACCCCAAGGCTCCATTCACCATGCTGAGCGCCAGGTGCCCACAGGGTCTGTTCTGGTTCACACACCCTTCTCTGTCTCTGTCCTCCCCCTAAGCATCATTTCTGACATCATATCCAAACAAAACTCCACAGGAATCGTTCCAGGGTGGGTTTCGGGCGCCCAGTGAGCACAGTCATCCATCCAGTCACTCTTCCACGTGACATGCTCCCACCCTGAGCTGCCCGCCCTGTGCTCTGGGGAGTCAGGCATGATTTGTAAGTGTTCTTTGGTCTCCAGACATGTGCTCGCTGTGGCAGCACATATACTCTGGTCTCCAGACACCTTTCCTGGTGGGAGCAGCAGGAACAGCAGGAGATAATTGTAACCCAGTGTGGTTAATGCTGCAACCACTTCTGCCTAGGCAGTCAAGTGGCTTGAAGATAGCCCCTTCGACTTGACTTTGAGACATTTTTCCACAGGAGAGATGGTGAAGGGGAGCATCCTTGCCAGAGACAGCAGCATTGAAATATGAAGAACTCTTACTAATGTGCCAAACATTTCATTCATTGGGCACTTTATAAATGGGGAAACTGAGGCACAAGTGGGCACTCAGTCGAGATACTATTCCTTGGAATACACTGGAATTAGAAGCCAGGACTTTGGCTTTAAACCCACTCTCCAAATTGCCCCAAAGCCCTACTTCTCAGAGCCTAGAGCGATCGAGGTGCCCCATTCCTTCCCTGGCACACTGGAGTGGGGACAGAGAAGGGATGAACAGCCCAAGTCACAGCCAAGGAGGAACCAAGGAGGCTTCTTCTGGGGAAATTAAGGAACAGGAGGGTCATTCTGGGCCAGGACAGGAAGTGGGTTGAAATCTTGACACTCAGTAGCCATGTGGTCTGTGGCAAGCCACATCTTCCTCTGTGATTCAACTTGCTGTCTTAGTCTGTTTTCTGTCGCTGCAGCAGAATACTTGAGCCAGGAAAAGAACAGAGATTTTGGCCGAGTACAGTGGTACACACCTGTAATCTTAGCTACTTGGAAGGCTGAGGCAGGAGGATCACAAGGTTGAGGCTTGCCTAGACTACATATCAAGATTTTGTTTCAAAAAATAAAATGTTGGGGGTGTAGTTCAAAAGCACAGTAAGTGGAGTGTCTGTGTACCAGAAAGAAAAAAACAGAGATTTATTGGCCCAGGTCCTGGAGGCTGGGCAGTCCTTGCATTGTGAGAGCCTTGAGCTCATGGTGGAAAGCTTGGCTTGTGGTGAAAGGCAGAGAGCAAGCATCCAGGTTGGGAAGAGGCAAGATATAAGGGGCAGCCTTGCTCCACAATAGCCCACCCTCCAGTAACTAGCCTAGAGCCATGGGAGGGAGCACTCACTCGATACGGGGGAATTAATCCGGTCATGCAGGAAGGGATTCATCCCTCTTTTTTTGCCTGGTACTGGGAATTGAACCCAGGGCCTTTGCACTGAGCAGCACTCCTAGTCCTTTTTATTTTTTATCTGAAGCAGGGTCTCAGTAAATAACTAAATGGCCCAGTCTGGGCTCACACTTTTCGATCTTCCTGCCTCAGCCTGCCTCAGCCTTCCAGAGTGCTGGGATTATAGGTGTATGCCACCAGTGAATCCCTTCTAATAGCCAAATCACCTCTTCAAAGTTGTGCCTTCCAACACTGCCACAGTCACAGTCAAATTTCAGCATGCGGGTCTGGGGATTTACCTCAGTGGTAGAGTGCTTGCCTCACACACACAAGGCCCTGAGTTCAATTCCCTGGCACCAAAAAAGAAAAAAAAAATTCAGCATGAGTTTCAAGGCCTTAGTGTTCTCGGCACACTATGGGCTGGTGGGAAGGGCTTCAGAGGCCCCACTAGTGGAGGGAACAAGGTAGAACACAGTCTCTGGGCTCAAATTCCCCACTCTCTGCCTACCAGCCACTAGCCCATTTGTGACAAGTGGCAAGTGCCTTTACCTTCCCGTGCCTCATTTTCCTCACTGGCACAATGTGGGTAAGGCCTTCTTCTTTGGGCGTTTGTAAGGGACTAATACGCTGGCATGTGGAAGTGGTCAGGATGAGCTCCCAGAGGTGAGGGCGATCTGGCTGCGACCTTTGTCACCCCACTGATCAGCAGGGTTGATTTGGCTGTTCTGGCTGGCTCCATGGGTGTCCCTTCCTCCCTCACCGCTCCATGTATGTCCCTCCTGAAGCTGTGTGCTCGGTTGAAGAGGATGACCTCCCTTGATGGAGGAGGGCCCTTTCCTTGATCAAGGGTATACAAGTAGTTGCGCTCGTTTGCTAGAATCTCCAAGCAAGCTCTCAAAAAAGGCTCCCTCAGGGTCTTGTTGTTATTGGGCACCACCTGTGTGTTATGGCCCTGCGTGGATGAGTTGGCCTTCACCTTGTGTCCCTGATGAGGAAGGTACCTTCACACTGCCATGTCACGGACATGAAATGGAGGTTCCACAAGGTTTGAGGTTACGCAGAGTGTCATGGCTGGTAGAGGTGGCGTGGGGACCAGAATCCCAGCCAAGCTGACTCAGACATCCCCAGGCCCCGCTGACAAGGCGCTGTGACTCAAGTTTGCAGGAAGAGAAGGAGGGTGGGGTGAGCTGAAGGGAAGCCACAGCTTCTACTTTCTCAGAAATGGAAGTGCTTGGTGAGGTCTGGCGTGGCGCAGTTGGGGCTTGCCCAGCCGAGAAGCAGCCAGTGGCCGGGCCTGGGAATCATTTGACACAGCCCACTAGACAGGCCCCCAGGGAAGCACTGCCCTCCGCAACGGCACCAGGGTTTCAGCCTGGGACGCTGATGCCTCAGCCTGGGCACAGCTGCAACTTGGGGTTCAATCTCCAGTCACCAGGTAAAGGTTTCCTAGGTAGCACAGGAGTGTCAAGTTGTCTTGGACTCTGTCCCAGCCTACTGTGTGACTTCAGGGCCCTGCAAGGGCCTCTCTGGGTACTAGAGGAAAGGCAAGCAGCTGACCTTCCCTGCCTGAGGTCCGTGAGTCAGTGGACTCGGACTCTGCCGAATGAGCAGAGTGGGCTGGTGGGAGCGCTCTCTCACCCGACCGTGCTCTGAGGCTGTACTGAGGAACTGGACTCTGGGCCGGGTGTCTGAGGGAGGGGCATTCTGGGCAGAGGGAACAGCACAGAAACCCTCATTTTGCAAGGTGGACAGAGAAGGTGGGATGGGAGGGCAGTTCTTTCTAGCCACAGAAGGGGCAGTAGATGATTCTTACTCTAAAGTCCGGAGTGTTTGTGAGGGGCTGGTGCAAGCTCAGCTGGTCTACCTGGTGAACCCACGCCAGCTCAGGACAGAGCTGAAGTGCAATGAGGAAACCGAGGCTCAGAGCACATCCTAGCATTCTTCTGAGACCTCACATCACCAGCAGCAGGGCTGGGACTGGAGCTCAGCTCCAGAATCTGTTTCCTCTCCTTAGCCCACAGTGACATTGTGAGTTTCCAGGAGCAGCCACCTATTATTCCTCCCCACTGGACACACTCAGAGAGCCCGTGGCTGAGAGTGGTGCTCACCGTGGCTCCTGTTGCTATCTTGTCTTTCCTCCCCTGCGTCAACCAACATCCTTAGGCACTGCTGTCTGGAGCCAGAACCTTGTAGTCAGACACAGATAAGTAAGAGCTGGCCCCTGCCTCCTTTGAGAAGCTGCAGGACCACAGGGTGACACTACTTAAACAGGCTGTCACCATCGGGGGGAGGGGGCATGGACTGGGAGGATGAGCAGCCAGAGAAGGCCCCTCTCTGGAATTGTGGTCATTTAAGAAGACTCCTCGGGCAAGTGCCTACCTGAATCCTACAGCCTGTTAGCAGACAGCCAGGTCACTTGTGAGGAGGAGGCCCTGAGGAGAAAGAGAGGGTGTTTTTCCAGGCAAATGGAACAGCACACATGAGAGATCAGAGGCAAAATGAGCAGGCCATCTCAGGGCCCCCAGACCATTGGTGGGACACAGTATTAGTCAGCTTGTTTCTTGTTTCTGGGACCAAATACCTGATACCCCCAATTTAAAAGAGGAAAGGTGTAATTTGTCTCTTTTTTTTTTTTTTCTTTTTCTTTTTCTTTTCATGCTGGGGATTGAACTCAGGGCTTGTGCTTGCTAGGGTAGTGATCTAACCACTGAGCTAAGTCCTCAGCCTGGCTCATGTTTTAAGGGGATTCTGTACATAGTTGGCTGGTCCAAAGCTGAAACATCATGGCAGAAGGGCATGGCAGAGCAAAGGTGTTTAGTTCCTGGTGGCCAAGAAGCAGAGCAGGGAAACAATGCCAGAGAGGAAGGGGCCAGAGCCCAGATGTAGTCCCCAAGGTCATGCTTCCATGACCCACCCAAACACACCCAGAAGTGTGTTTTAATAATCCCCTAGGCAGCTCCCAAGCCATTCAAATTGACACTTAAATTTAACCACCACAGACAGCACAAGATGTTTGGGGAACAGTACCAGCTGATGAGCCCAAGAGGCCAGTCCCTTCCCTACTCTGGAGATCAGTGTCCTCATCTATTCAATGGATAATCACAGGAAGACTTGAGACCAGGAATGGGGGCGGGGCAGGTGCTGGCTGGCTCTGCCTGGGCCTGTGGGAGGCTGGTACCTAGCAGCCCAGATGGGGAGAATGGAGATGCAATTTTGTTCTCATCTTTCCTCTCTGAGCCTCTCAGTTAAGTACATTTACAAAAATTAATAACAGTATCTGCTTTGTATCCTCTACTTGAATTTACTTTGGATTAAAGAAACTAATAGAGGCAAGGGGAGACAAGACAGGGGGAAAAAAAGAAGAGACAGAAGGAGGGAGGGAGGAAATTAGGAAGGGGAGAAAGAGGCAAAAGAAAAACAAAAGATTGGGGGAATTTAGTTTAGTTTTTTTCTGGGCTAAAATAGCCCCAGCCTTTGCATTATTTTCACCCTGAGGCACTGGCCTCCTGCCCTCTTTCTGGACCCCTGCATCTTGGCCTCTTAGCAGCTGTGTCTGTGTCCACCTCTTCCACAGCCTGCAGGCCTCTGGGATCCATGAACATAAAGAGTGAGGAGGAGGCAGGGTGAGCTGGTCTGGAGATGTGTCCCCAGGTCTCCGGATCCACTGGGAGATTCCACTGTTGGCCTTGAGCCTGGTCCAACATGAACAGTCCAGTCCTCTCGGCGTTCCTCCAGCAGCCCTGAGTCCTAAATTTGAGTGCTGCTTCTTGCTGGCTTCCCACCCATCAGCCAAAAGACGTTATGTAAATCTCAAGCAGTATTATCAGTTTATGGGGGCTGAGTGTGTAGCTCAGAGGTAGAACACATGCTTAGCTTGCTCAAGGCCCTGAGTTTGATCCCCAACATTGCAAAAGGAGGAAACAACAACAAAAACGATCAGTTTATTGATGGAATTGTCAAAAAATTAAATGAAAACTATTTGAAGCCTGGTGTGGTGGTGCATGCCTGAGTTGGCCTTTTTTTTTTTTTTAATATAGGGTCTTACTATGTAGTTCAAACTGGCCTTGAATTCACTATGTAGCCCAGGCTGGCCTTTTAGTATATGTGGTGCCTAAGCGAGCACCCCAGGCTGGCTTTGAACTTGTGTGGCGCTCCTCCTGCCTGAATCTCCCAACTGCTGGGATTACAGGCATGCGCCACCTCACCCAGTTAGGCAAAACATTTGAGGTCACCCTTCCAAAAAGACAGGTGGCACTCGTTACTTTCACCTGTAAAGTGAGCTATTGTCTTTCTGTGGGCGGGCTATTCTTTTTCAAGTAAACCAACACCGAGATGAAACAAATTCCACAGATTCAAAAACACATACAAATTTTCTGCTCCAAGCTGTAGTGCACCTCTCTCTAGAGGACATGTACTCTATTTTTCTGAATGTGTGCTTTTACATTTGTACCTAATAAATCCCTTTATACCTCTCTATCCTGCAAAGTTATTTTTCTGTAACTGAAGTCCAAAACCTGCAACTTACTCCACAGGTAGGTTGAGTTTTGGTTCTCCATCTCTGCTTTGGAAACCTTGGACCTTGTCTGGTGACAAGCTCAGGGCCTTTGCCCTGGTCTACCTCCCCACCCCTTTTGTTTTATTTTCAGACAAGATCTCCCTAAATTGCTAAATTGCCCAGGCTGGGCTCAAACTTGTAATCTTCCTGCCTCAGGTTCCCAGAGCGTTGTGATTACAGACAGGTGTGTACCACCGGGCCTGGCTGTCCTTTACTAGGCACTTCTTTTCACGGGGCATGTGGCCTCTACCTGCCTGTTGTCTGCCAGGCTCACCCTCAAAGTTCTTCCCCACTTGAAACCCTCCTCTAATTCCGCATAAATCTCTGGCCTGCACAGCTACCTCTCTCTTTCTTATTTTCTAACCTTCTATTTCTTCTGTGGGACAACACCTCTCTTCCTAGCCCCGGGCATTCTGCCTCATTAACCAAGCAGAGCCACCTTCCAGATCCTTGGAAGGGCGAATGTGTCATTCCAGTGCAATCTCCTTGGACTGCCTTGGGAATGGGCAAAGTGTCCAGCTTATTCTGCACTCTACTCTGCAAGATTGCTATAAACTTGGCAGAACCTGGATTTGAATTCCAGCACTACTATGTGTTGCCTTGTTTCCTCATCTATAAAATGGTAACAGGGCAGCTGACCTCAAGGGATGCCATGCAAGGAAAGGAAAGAGGGAATGTGAGGCAGGGTGATAAGCTTCGAAGGGGGTTGGGAAGGAGGAATGACTTAGAGGAATGTAGGAATGTCCCCTCTGACCTTCCATGTGGGTGATGGTCCTCTGACCAGGCATGGGCGGCCTGGCCCACTCTCGCAGCTGGCCCACTTTCTTGCTCTACAACTTACTTCCTGTCATATCTGTTAGCCTGTCACCTTTTTATCTGTATCCAGCTCTCTTCCCAAGCTTGTGTCTTATCTCTGTAACTACACACATCTGGTAGCTGGTAGGTTCAGGGAGTGTCTGCCTGGTGAAAAACTGGCCTGGGTGAAAACGTCCAGCATCTCTCCAAATCTTAATTTCTCATGTGGACAATAAGAATGTGGATCTTGGGTCTGGGGATTTAGCTCAGTGGTTAGAGAGCCTTGCAAGCACAAGGCCCTGAGTTCGATCCCCAGCACACACACACAAAAAAGAATATGCATCTTGCAGGCATGTTGATGCACCCCTATCATCCCAGCAACTGGGTAGGTAGGTAGGTGGGTAGGTGGGGGGGGGTGACTGAGGCAGGAGGATCCCAAATTGGAGACCAGGTTAGACAAGTTAGTGAGACTGTCTCAAAATAAAATAATAGGGGCTGGGCATTTGGCTTGGTGGTTGGAGTGCTTGCCTTGCAAGTACAAGGCCCTGAGTTCGATCCCCAGCACCAAAATAAATAAATAAATAAATAAATAAATAAATAAATAAATAATAAATAAATAAATAAAATAGAATAAAATAATAAAGTCGGGCATAGTGGCACACGGCTGTGAGCCCAGCACTCAGGAAGTTGAGGCAGGAGGATTGCTGTGAGTTCAAGGCCAGCCTGAGCTACATAGTGAGTTCAAGGCCAGCCTGAATTATAGAACAAGACCCTGTCTCAAAAAAAATACAAAGATACCAAAATAATAGCCATGTTATTGAGTAGTTCTTGTTTCTAAAAAGTGACTTTCCAAAAAATAAAAGTAAAAAGTGACTTTCCAACTAAATGCTACTGGGTTCTGGGTTGCTCCTCCCTCCTTCTATAGTTGGATTCCAGGTTCTTCTCACCTCCAACAAAGAATCAAATGAAACAAGTAAAAAGCAGTGGCAAAGTTTATTTGAAAAGGCAAAAATGAAGAGAAAAGATGAGGTAGCATGGCTTCTTGTGGCTGCCTACACGTATGTACGTACACGTATATGTATGTATGTACAAACATACATATGTACGTACCAGGAATCGGTACGTATTGGTGCCAGGAATCGAACTCAGGGCCACGTGCTTGTTAGGCAAGTACTCTACCACTGAGCTAAATCCCCAACCCCATTCCTTTATTTTATATTGTCCAAATCTCTCAGAAACCTGCAAGAACTACATTCAGATCCTGAGGAGTGGTTCTGGGGTCCCACGCCTCAGGCTGATCTCGAGTCTAGGCCATCCTGTCGAAAACCTACTGGAGAAATTCATATGCAGGGTTTTGGGTCTTGTTCCGCACATGTGTCCAGGATCTTGCATTTAACAGGTTACACCTACTGCCCCGGCCAGTTTTTGTCATGCCCTAATCTCCTACCTCGGCCAGGCATAGTGGCACATGCCTGTAATCCCAGCACTCTGAAGGCTGGTGGGAGGATCACCATGAGTTTTTGAGGCCAGCCTGGTTTACAGAGTGAGTTCAAGGCCAGCCTGAATTACATAGTGAGACCCTGTCGCAAAAATAAAATAAAAGAAAATAATAAAAGAAAAAAGGGCTGGGGATGTAGCTCAGTGCTCCCTGGGTTCAATCCCAGTAACACCCCACCCCTGCAAATGTGGACACTGTAGAATTGCAGTAAGGTTACATTTTAGGCCAGTGCTGTTCAGTATAGTAGCATCTAGTCATGTGTGTCTATTGAAATTTAAATAAATCAATGTTAAAGTTTAAAAAATTCATCTCCTTAGTCACACTTGACACTTTTTAGGTGCCTACTACCCGCATGTGTCTAGAGGCTACCGTAATGAATGACATGGATACAGTGCATTTCCAACATCAGAGAAAGATCTAAGGCTGGGGTAGTGTCGGTGGCACAGTGCTTGCCTATTATAGACAGCTAAGTTAGGTAGAAATATTATAGGCAGTCAGACAGGATGGGCCCTTGAGGGAATCAGTGGGGAAGATGAGAATACATCAAAACTGTGGCTGGAGGCACAGTTGAAGATTAAAATCACAAGGGCCAGGGCTGGGGATTTAGCTTAGTGGTTAGAGTGCTTGCCTCAAAAGCACAAGGCCCTGGGCTGGGGATTTAGCCCAGTGGTTAGAGTACTTGCCTTGCAAGCACAAGGCCCGGAGCTCAATCCCCAGCACCAAAAAACAAACAAACAAGCAAATAAAATCACAAGGGCCAGATTTACATAATTTGTTAAGGGATAAATGGAAGTTTGAGATTATTGGTACCACCCCTTTGAGATTTTCCATACAAAAAAACCCTTATTAGGGGTGGGGGCATCCTCTCCCACCCACTAAAACTAAAACAAAGACTACTAAGACTAAGACTAAAAACAAGAGTAAGATTATAGATTATCAACCAAGGTTACTGATGTCATCCATGTGCTCTTGTTACTATTGGCTCAATATTAGGTAAGCGGCTATACTTGTAATCTTATTGGTTGATTATGATTTAACTCATGTTGCCGGGTGGGGAGGTTGAGGCAGGAGGATTGCCACGAGTTCAAGGCAGGCCTGAACTATGTAGCAAGAATCTGCCTCAAAAACAAAAACAAAAACAAAGGCAAAACAACATCTATAATTTGACCCATGTTGTACCCACTCCTTGTGATTTAGCTCTATAGAGGTTTCTCAGAAAAGTGGGCTCCTTGGCACCCTTTGGGACACTCCTGTCTCTGGAGAAGTAGTCTTATGCCCCAATAAGTTTTCCTACTCTTAACTTCCGTTGTTCCTTAGAATTCATTCTTTGATTTCAGGGAACACAAACTCAGCGTATCTGACATCTAGCAGGTTGGGAGTTATATTTTCTTCTATATCATGCCTAGCATGTGTGAGCCTGGATTCATCCCCACACTGCAAAATGTGTGTGGGGGAGAATTCAGATGTTAGACAGTGCTGGTTTCTACAGGCCATGTGAAACACTCAAGTCTAGACATATATCATCTCTGTGCAATAAAGTTCAACTTTATCTGAAGTTGGAAACTGAGGCAGGGATCACGATTTCAATGTATAGTTTTGATCTCCTTAAAGTTCCACAAAGATGGCTGGGGATTTAGCTCAGTGGTTAGAGTGCTTGCCTTGCAGGCAAAAGCCCTGAGTTCAATCCCTGGCACCAAAAAAAGAGAGAGAGAAAAAAAAGAAAAAGTTCCATAAAGACCTACAGCTCACAAGAAATGCTGAACTGCTTGAGGACATTCTCCAGTATGGGGTTGTTGGGGTGCAGAAAAGAATACATTAGCCAGGGCACAGGGCTATAATCCCAGCACTTTGGGAGGCTGAAGCAGGAGGATCACAGGTTCAAGTCCCACCTAGGTGACTAAGCAACATATTAAGACCCTTCTCAATAAAAAGAAAAGAAAAGCCAGGTGTAGTAGAGCATGCCTGTAGTAATCCCTACACTCCGGAGGATGAGGCAGAAGAATCACCACGAGTTCAAGGCCAACCTGGGCTATATAGTGAATTCAAGATCAGTCTGCACTACATAACGAGATCCTGTCTCAACACCTTCCCCCTCAAAGGCAGGGGGGCTGAGGATATAACTCAGTGTGAAGGCCCCGGGTTCAATCCCCAGGACCAACAACCAAAAATACTCAACACCCCAAAGTGTGGCACTTTGGCGTGTTCAGAATTTTGAACTGAAGGATTTTGGAAGGGGATCAGAAGCCGACTCTAATCTTTTCCTGCCATTCATTCTTCTGTTCCTTTTTGTGCCCTAAGGCAGGTCATAGAAATAGAACCCCTCTCCACCAAAGCCAGCCACAGAATTTAGATTACTGTAACCTTCTTTCCACCTTCATGTATAGGAGCTGGCTATAGAGAAATTCTCTGACTTACTGTACCTTGACTGATAGTAGTCCATAAAACTCTCGTTCTGAAAGATGCCCTGCCCTATATCTGCTAGGAAAGAAAGACCAAAAAGAATGTGAACAGACAGGCCTTGCTGGGTTCCCCCACTCTATTACATTACCTCATTTTCTTTTGTCCAATCACGTTTCTACATGACTGTTCATTCTTCATGGGACCTAAGCATGAAATAGCTTTCCTTATGTCTTTGGATTTTCATTTCTGAAAGCTCTTATATCACATAAAACTTCGATTACATATATCTGTTATGCTTTTCTCTCATTAATTTGTCTTTAGGAGTACTGGCTATGACCTTATATTGTGGAGGGAAGGGATCATATACACTTCTCCATCCTTACCTGGCTGGACCAGGTTCAAAACATAAAAGTTACAATTTTGGTGGGGAGCAGTGCTGGGGATCGAACTCAGAGCCTTGTGCTTGATAGGCAAGTGCTCTACCACTTGAACTAAATCCCCAACCCCCAAAAGTTACAATTCTTGCCTACAGGCAGGCAGATAGATATAATTCATTCCTTGGGTAGAGAGTCACACTGGGTAGTGGGAGGGACAGCTAACTGTGAGGCAGGGCTTCTAGCATCTAGAACTTCACACTATTGGACTTTTCAAATGAAAAGTGGCCATGTGGGTTTGCAGATGCACTAGGTCCCCCTCCCCAAACTAACTTTATTTTTGTGATAGAACAGCATTCTACATCACAGTTTGTGAGACCCATATGTTTACCGCCTGGTTCCTTTATAAGAGAAAGTTAATGTGTGGCTCAGGGAAGTGCAGTGACTTGCTAAGGGTCTGTCAGTGAGCAAGGGCAGAATACAAATTCTATGAGCAGCTTCCTTGAAGCCAGAGCTTGGCATCGTATTGATGTTACCTAGGCATTAAGGAGGGTACCCTCTGCCCACCTTGCAAGCCCTCCCGTGAGGGGGGTCTCTGCTGACTCCTATTTTGGCTAGAGTAGGCAGCTAGATTCGAGATGCAGCCTCCAGTTCTGATCCCTCTGAAAATTTCCCTCAGTGAGGGCAGGATTGTGCCTTGCATGTGTCAGCTTTGGGGCTGTCTCTTTCTGGGCCCAGCACATGACCTGGCACATAGGACATGCCTTGTGGGGGATGATGTAACCGAGGGGAAGAGATGGCTTGCCTTGCTTGAGTGTGTGTGTGTGTGTGTGTGTGTGTGTGTGTGTACAAGTGTGGATGAGGCTGAGACCAAATGGGCTGCGTGAGGGATTTCTGTAAATTCCCACTGACCAAGGGTTTCCACCTTTTTAGTGCATGAGTCCCTTTGGCAGCCTAGTGAAGCATGTGGCCCCTTGCTAGAGCACTTTTGGGGTATATTTTATTTAACTGTAACACAAACACACACACGGAATAGTGCAAGATCTAACGTGCATTTTCACAAAGCGCACACACTTGCAGTTTAAGAAATCAACCAGGACTAGTGCCCTGGGAGGTTCCATCGCCCTGTCCAGTCTCCACCTCCCCAGAGGAGCCTTGCTCCACAAAGCTTTCAAATGCAAATTCCAAGAGTAAGGAGGCAATTGTATGGTGGGGCAGGGTTCTGTGCCTGTGAGTCTGAGGCGAGGGTGTGAGTATGCGGGTTAGGATGGTGTGTGTGGAGTTGCGGGGTGTGTCCAGAGATGGGGGCATCTGTAGGGGTCTGAGTAAAGGGTGCTGGGCGTGCGGGTCAGAGTATTAACGTGGCGGCTTGGGTGCGGGGGTTGTCCGGGGACTTGGTTACAGGTTGCGGGGTGGTGTCGGAGGGCAGGCTGTCTGCTCAGGATCTACCTGAGGGCAGACGTAGGGACCCGGGAACGCGGGTACCGGAGGGGCGGGGCCAGGGCAACTGGGCGGGGCCTCGATGGGGCTCCGGTGGGGTCTCAGGGGCGGGGCTGGTGGGCGCAGGGGGCGGGGCCCCAGAGGGCGGGGCCGGCGGGCGCGCGCACGCCGCCGGCGCGCCCCCTCCCGGCCGCCATGTTGGTTGGTGTGTGGGTGTCAAACGGAGCTAGACGCGGCTGCGGTGGTAGCTCCGCGGGCTCCGGTCGTCCGTGTCTCTTCAGCGCTGCCGGCGGCCCGCAGCCGCGCACCCGCGCCCGAGCGGCGGAGCGGAGGTGAGTCGGCCCTCGGGATCCGCGAGCGCCCCAGCGGCGCCCTAGGGCGCGGGCCCTCTCCCTCCGCCGGGCACGGACGCCCCCAGGACGAGGCTGCCCCCACCCCAGGACCCCCCAGAGCGTGCACCCTGCCGCCCTTGCTTGACTCCCCTCTGGGAGGGACCCTCTTCTTACCAACCAGGCCCCGCCCCGCGGGCTGGAGCGCGGCCCCCTCCCCACCTGGATCCCGCTTTCCGCTGCAGGGACCCCCGTTTTCCTATAGGGGAGCGCTTCTTTTTATACGTTTGGTGTCTTGGGCTCCCTTTACGGGCACCTCCGGTCCGGGAGGCTCCTTCAATTTGGAACAATCCCGCCTCCCTCCTCAGAGCACATTCCATCCCCACCCGGCCCGGGCGCCCCTTCCTCCGGAGCCCAGCCTGGTGTCCCTCCCTCCCCCGTACGGAGCACGCAGCCCGGACTCCCTCCAGGAATCGGGGGAGAGGTCCCCTTCTCGGTATGGATCCCAGCATGTATTCCTCTCCGGGCTGGAGCAGGGCCCCCTTTCCCTCCCGGGGGACTAGGTTCCCCCTCCCCAGCTCCACCCCCACAGCACAGAGGGGACGGGGGTGGCAGAGCTAGGCTTCAGCTGCCTTTTGTTCCGCGTGGGATGGCAGAGACCCGGCCCGGAGGTCCTGCTCTGCTAATCTGGGCGGGTGAATGGGTGCGTAGGGCCAGCGTCTTCCAAGAGACCCTTTCGCTCTTTTCTCCTGGGGCGGCTCCCGGGAGCGGGAGCGGAGCGTTTGGGAGAGGCATGGCCTTCCTAGCGGAGTTGGTGCCAACAGGTTTTTGTTTGCGATCAGAAGTTGGCCCAGTAGCTTTGCAGAGGGGCAGCTCGAGCTCCCTAGAAACCCCAGTAGGGCCTGTGAAAGAAAGCCATTCCTCGGCGGTCCCTCTCGGCGGCCCCTCTTGGCGGCTCCTTCACTGTTGTGCTGATTTGGGACGAATTTGAAGTCCGCTTTAAGAGAGGAAGGGGCTTAACCATCACTGAGTTCTTACTAAGGGAAACTGAGACCCCGAGATGCAGTGGTTTGCTCAAGGTCACACGGCAGTCCTGTCAGTGGCACAGTTGGAAGCTCAGTCTCAGTTTTCCACAACACTTAATTTTTTTAAAAGGGGAGATGTTTAGGATTCCCTCCAGCTCCCTACCTTTTATTTTTAACATTAACACAAGAAAATGGGCAGGAACAGATGAGAAGTACGAAATTTTCTTTCCACTTTCAGAAAATATCCTGGGAAAGAAGAGATTGGAGCAGGGGGTTGAAATGATTGAAAAAGATGAATTTTAATTGTTTTTCATGGCCCCCATTATGTAATATAATGAAAATTTGGCAGAAAATGTGCATCTTGTAGCTGTAGATCTGGAATGATAGGCGCTGACAAAATCACATACTAAATTCTGCACAGCAGTGATTGAGTTTGCACCGATAATTAAGTTTTCATCTGTATTTAAATGAATACCAAAAGGGACTCAATTTGTTTCTGTATATGTGCTGTGGAAGTGAGCACCTCAATTTGTTTCTGAATGGTACTTGTTTGGGTGCTTAGTTTGGGACAAATTATTGTGTTGGGGAGGCCACCTAGATAGTCTCATCTTTACATTTTTTTTTTTTTTTTACATTGTTACTGTTTGTTTTCCTAGTTTTAAAATTGGGCTACTCATTCTTACTCATTCTTGGGCTTTTCTTTTCTAGGTATTGTGGTAAGTGTACATTACCATAAAGTATGAGCCAGGATTGCTTGCATCCCACAAATCCCTGGACCAGGAACAATTTTGGATAGTCCCATGGGATTTACTGATATATCTCTCTCTCTCTCTCTCTCTCTCTCTCTCTCTCTCTCTCTCCCCCCCCAAGTGATAATACCTGACATGCTATATAGAGTTATGAAAAATGACCCATCTTTTGTAGAAAGAAATCCTCTGTAGAAGTATGTTGCCTCTTATGTAATTTTCTTTTATAATGAGGTGTGGATTTCCCGAGTTGAGATTCTGATAAGAGTCCTACAAAAGTAGTTAAAAAGTGTTTGGGACTCTTATTTTAATAGTTTGTTTTTCCTTAAAGGAAAGCTTTTTAAAAAACAATTAGGTGAACTGGCAATTTCCAGTTCTTTATGGTCTAAAGTGCTAAGAGAATGAATTTCATGAACATTCATGGAATTGTCATACTTTTGGGACACCCTTAAAGTTTTTTTTTTTCTTTTTTTTCTTTTTTAGTTTTTGAGACAGTGTCTTGTTTTGTAGCGAAGACTGGCCTTAAACTCTACTATGTAGTCCAGGCTGGCCTTGAACTCCAGAAGATCCTCCTGCCTCAGCTTCCAGAGTGACGGGATTACAGTCTTGGTGGGCTGCCACGCCTGGCCCCACCCTTAAAGTTTTCTAAATTTTTGTGCAATTGTTCTTACTGTTCACCAGAGCCTTCCTGTCATGTCCATGGGATGTGAATGATTATTTTAAATGGGATAAGTACCTGGTGACCCTGAGCCTTGGAGAAGCCAAAGGGCTTGAATTTGGGGCATTTGATGTTGGAGAGGATGTGAGGAATTACATAGTTCTACTCCTGTCTACTGGACTTCTAACTCATGTGTTTAGTTAAATGAACTTCTGTCAGGTCCTTGCCAGACAGTTGTACTGGGACCCTCTTCCGCTGTCCTAGCCTCCCCATCTCACAGTCTGTGGAATCCTTTGCACATTGTGTGTTGTGTCTGGGGTCCTTTTGACACTGACCTTTTTTTTTTTTTTCCTGGGTGCCGAGGATCGAACTCAGGACCTTGTGCTTGCAAGGCAAGCACTGTAACCACTGAGCTAAATCCCCAGGCCCTGACACTGACATTTTTGATGGTCACTCTGTCCTTCTCTAGTGCTTAACTCAATTTGTGACACAGGGTAGATGCCCAGTGAAGGTCTATAATAAGTACTCCTACAGTCAGTGGACACATTTTTATTGATTCCTTACTACAGGCTCCACAGTTCTGTTTTGCTCTTGCATAAATGACTACTGTTGATCCAGCAGTCTTGTGCCAGTCACACAGGTTTTTTTTTTTTGAGATAGGGTCTTGCTATGTAGCCCAGGATGCCCTTGAACTCACTAGCCTAGGCTGGTTTTGATCTCTTGGTGATCCTCCTGCCTCAGCCTCCTGAGTGCTGGCATCATGGGTATGCACCACCATGCCCGGCATCACACAGGTATTATTTTGTCCTCTAGAGGTGAGGAAACTGAGACCCATGGGGCATAAGTCTTGTGTTCAAGCTGACACAGTAAGTGATGAGGCTGGAATTTGAACAGATATGTTGGACTCCAGAACATTATTATACCTGTGCCTCATTTGAGAAACTGAGTCTCACAGGGGTGAAGAGATGTACTGCAGGTTAACAAGGGGTGTGGGATGATATAATTAAGATCATTGAGGTGGAGAGAGCGCATTTTGTTTTTGTCAGGTACGTTGTGAAATGACTATTCTGTCTGTTGAGTTTTTGAAAATTGACAAGCTTTCTGATAAGTCAGTGGGATATTAAGGAGCTTGTTCATGGTGTCTAAAAATAGAAATTTAAATACAGAGAAATAAATGTGCATGCAATTAAATGTATGTTCAGTCACTTTCATCTGTGAACATGTTTGACCATACGTATTTTGTCAAGAACTTTTCCACATTCTGATTTTATTTTATTTATGTAGTGTGGTATTGGGGACTAAACCCAGGGCCTTTGCACTGAGCCCTAGCCCTTTTTTTTAATTTTAAAAATTTATTTATTTATTTATCTTTTGTTCTTTTGAGATACAGTCTCACTATGTAGTTCAGGCTGGTCTTGAGCTCACTATGCACCCCAGGTTGGCCTTGAACTTGCTGTGATCCTTCTGCTTCTGCTTCCCTCAGTGCTGGGATTACAGGCGTGTGCTAGCACCCCTGGCTTTATTTTTTATTTTGAGACAGGGTTTTGATAAGTTTAAATTGTCCAGATGGGGCTTGAATTTGCAATCCTCCTGCCTCAGCCTCCAGAGTACTAGTATTTAAAAGCATGCACCACCACACCTGGTTTATGATCAGAGATTTTGAAAATTATTTTGGCAGTCTTTAAGAAAACAAAAGAGAAACAAACAATTCATTATAATTTCACATTGGCACATAACATAGGGATTACTACCCATCTGTAAATGGAAAATCTGAGATCCAAGAGAGGTTAAGTAACCTGAGAGGAACTTGGCACAGCCAGGATTCAAACCGAGGTGTGTGTGATTCCCAGACCTGGGTCCCTTCTACTCCAGCACCTGCTATAGTAAATGCTGCAGAATAATGGGCATTCATCACTTCATAGGATAATCTGTGATCTGAAGTCACTGTCAGGTTTACTTTGATGGTTGGGAACTAGAATGAGAGATTTCTGGCTTTTTTCTAACCTTAGGATCTATAAAATCACTGTGGTTTGAATGTCAGTAATTTAATGGGCCACTTTATCTGACAGAGGCTAGATTTGGGGTTTGATTAAAATAAAAGCCTACCTATCCTTTGAACCAGATCTGCAACATTGTTACAATGCTCCCTATATGTGTTGAATTCTTTTTGGTGACTCATTCCCAGTGTTCCTGGGTAGTGGAATCTGCTGTTCTTGAGTACTGAAGGGCTTTTTCCCTGGTTCTGTTTTGGTCCTGGTCTAGGTGTAGTATACTGCACTTCTAAGCCTGTTCTAGAGACAGCGCAGGTAACTTAATTCTCTTTCTGTTCAGAGAAGTGTGAGGAATTGGGCACTCAAAGAGCTGTAAATAAAGGGACTCCCATCTCCTGTTCATGTAACCCAACTGATCAATAGCACAGGGAAAAGTAGGCTCATCCTGGGGAATGGCTGACCATCTAGGGCTAATGCATGATGTGGATTTAAAAGCATTTATAATTAATCACTTCTAAGTGCTTGCATTCTTCCTCTAGCTCCCACCCCTCTGTGGTAATGTCACATTGCAGCAGCTCAGTAGCTGAGAGTACCAAACAGCTGCAAAGGCTATGTTGCAGATTGCTCTGGAATCAGGTGTGGGTGCTAATAAGTATCCTTGCTGGGTGGCTTGGATTGAGCTTGGTTTTCTCTTCTCTGACGTGGGGGTAGCAATGACCACTTCATGGAGTAAACCTTAAATCTAGGGTTGCAGAAGAATCATTCAGAAGGCTGGTTCAGTACGTTGGCTCTATCCTTGAGTTTCTGATTCAGTAGCTGAGGCCTGAGAATGTGCTTTTTTTTTTTTTTTTTGCAGGGCTGGGAATTGGGCCTGGGGGCCTTAGGGCACACTAGACAAATGCTTTACCACTGAGCTAAACCCCAGCCCAAGAATATACATTTTTAACCAGCCTTCAAGTGCTCCTAATGCTACCAGTCTGGGAAATACTCTTGGGAACCCTGGCCTGATGACTGAAGGAGAAGGCACTAAGTAGCCAGAGGTAGAACACTTGCCCAGCCTGCACAAAGCCCTGGGTTCAATCCCCAGCCCTGGGGGGGAAAAAATTATTGTAGGTATTCAGTACTGCCTGGTTGTGCAGAGGAAACTCAAAATGACACTTCTTTTCTGCTTCTGAAATGCTTCTAAATATTGCTCTGAAGATGGTGGTGGGACATTGGGAAAGGAAACTTGGATTCTCAGATGTTTGTATTGTGATTATAACTTAAGTGGGTTCATAGGAATGTTACCCTCTCTAGAGAGAATATGAGATACCAGTGGCCTTCAAATAAGCACTGAGTTCATCGTTCTCACAAATTTGGCAAGAGGTTCACTGTTGTTGAGGCAACTGTTGGAAACGTAACTTGAAGAGGTTGGCGATGGTTGTAGGTCTCAGCCCAATCCACAGAACGGTAGGGATGGACCATTGGTGCTAATGGCAGTCACTCCTTCTAACAATTCAAATTGATTTTAATATTCTTTGGTGTTTAGGGTTTGGAAACATACATATAATGGACTGCAAAGTAAGTTTGAGGTGAAGCTGGACTTATCTTAAAAACAACAGCAAAAAAATCCACCAAAAAAACAAAACAACCTCCCCCAACAGACATGGTTATGTGTACCTGTAAGTCCTAAGGGTTTTTGAATGTCTCTTCTGTCCCATGTCCTAGCTACTCCTTTTATGTACAATACTTGGTTTAATTTTCCAGCCTGATCTTGCAAGGCCCATCACAATCATCACCCCCTCCCCACTGGAGATTGAACCCCAGTACCGTGCACAAGCTAGGCATGTGGTTACCTCTGAGTTACTTTCCAGCCCTTTTTATCTTCTTAGGCAGGCTTTCACTATGTTGACCAGACTGAGTTCAAACATGTGATCCTTCTGCCTCCCCCTGGCAGCTACCTGGGATTATAGGCTTCTGCCACCAAGCCCAACTACCATTTCTTTCCTTTTTTTTTTTTTTGAGTAGAAAAGGTTTATTGGGGAATGGGAATAACTCCTGAAAGACAGGAAGGGGCTGGGAAATGGGTTGCCCCCATTTCTCTCTTTGCATTTAAAAAAAAAAAAACTAAGACTCGGGGGTTCAGCAACCTGTTCCAGGCTATACAACCAGCGAGTGAGTGCCCACAGCTGGTATTTACTACCATCTGTGTCAGACTCAGAACTATATTGTTTGTACTCCTTCACTCTGCAGAGTGCCAGGTGCTCCCATCTCTTCACTCTTCCCTCACAGCAGCCCCAAGAGGTAGTCATTTCACAGAGGTGTACACTGAAGCTTGGAGAAGAGCTTGGCCATGTGTGTCCAGCCAGCTGCTGCCAGTACCTGAATTCAGTTCCACATCTGATTTTAGAGCAGTATACAGTCATTTCTGTGACAACACCTCACCTTCCCGTCCAGGGCCACAGAAGTAAATTTTTTTTGGTGCCAGGGATCGAACTCAGGGCCTTACACTTCCCAGGCAAGCACTCTAACCACTGAGCTAAATCCCACCCAGAAGTAAATTCTAAAATACTAAGCAGCCTGGATACATATGTTAGGAACCTGAGGATACTCCAGCTAGGTTGGCTGGGAGGAAGTCTGTGTGGGCTGGTAGGGATTTTTGTTTATAAAGCTGTTAGAATAATTGGCCAGATTGCTTTTTTTTTTTTCAATTTTTTTTTTTTTGAGTCAGGGTCTCGCTATGCAGTTTAAGCCTTGAACTCACTTTATAGCCTAGGCTGGCCTCTAACTCCAGGTGATCCTCCTGCCTCAACTTCCTAAGTGCTAGGGTTATAGGCGTGTGCCACCACGCCTGGCCAAGATTGCTTTTTTTTTTTTTTTTTTTTTTTGGTGCCGGCACTCAAATTCAGGACCTTGCACTTCCTAGGCAAGCACTCTAACCACTGAGTTAAATCCCCAGCCCCAAGATTGCTTTTTGAGATGAGAGGATGTTTCTTTTTTCTTTGTGATGGTGAAGTTCTGCACACTGGTTCTTAGACCTAACAAGTATTAAGACTAAAATAATGCTCTGGCCTGGCATGGTGGTACATGCCTGTAATCCCAGCACTCAGGACACTGAGGCAGGAGAATTGCTGAGAGTTCCAGACCAACCTGTGCTAAATAGTGAGTTCAGGGCCAACTTGAACTACAGAGACCCTGTCTCAGCACCCCTCCCTCCAAAAAAAGCTCTGGTGAATTTAGTATGCTTAAAAAGTTACATGCAAATAAACATATAAAGTGTCTCCTTTTTTGGTAATTAATACATGGGTTCTAGCCGATGGGTGGTTTTCTCTGGTCCTGCAAGGCCCCAAGGAGGCTGGGGTGTGGGCACTTTCCCAAGGTTTGAAAAAATTGCCTGCAGGTCTTGATCTGAGGATGGTAAACAGCTCTGTGTTGGTGCCTGCCCTGCACTTGTAGGAGGACTTGGAGGTTTCCGCGAGTTTGTTTTGTATACTCTTTGAGACTCTGATGTGAAAAATGAATGAGAGCAAAACATTGCTATTAAACAAGAGTCCCTTACCCCACCCACAAAAGTCATTGCAATGGAGGAATGCTGACAGGCTAAACATGAGTTGCACTGTCTTAAGGGGGTGCTGGGGATCAAATGTAGGGCCTTTAACTTGCAAGTGCTCTACCACTGAGCTGAATCCCCAACCTCACGCTGTCTTGAGAGTGAATTGAAGTCTTCTGTGCGCCTGTTTGATATCCAGAGCTGTCCTGGGAATGTAATGACTCTACTTTGGATCAAAATATTTGGGGAACAAATGATCAGAGAAAGAATTTTTATGCCACTTTTATATGAGGCAGCCAGGAGATGTAGAGATTGTAGATGCATTTCAAGGAAAGTTTTGCGACAATAGAGCAGAATATCTGAGGTCTTCGTTAGCCTGTAAAATATGCAACACATGGTTTCGAGTCTGATTGCTGGGTGTAAATGAAATGCCATGTTTCTTGCCGCCATGAGCTTAGTCTAATTGAGAAAAGTGAATGATTTGTGAGACAATTAGTGGCTGGCAGCATGTTGAGCTGTGATTTTGATTGTCAGGAGGTCAAGAATGAAGAAAAAACATTTTAAGAATTAGGGAAGGTGTCAGAAGAAAAGATTTGAGCTCTGCCTTTAAGAAACATGATTCCCTTTTTTATTCCTGAGGGAAAGCAGATGGGAAGGCATTTCAGATCTAGGAAACCACAGGCAGCAAAGCTTGAGGTGGTCCTGTGTGTGATGCTAGGCTGTGTGTGTGTGTGTGTGTGTGTGTGTGTGTGAGCGTGTGTGTGTGTGTGTGTGTGAGAGAGAGAGAGAGAGAGAGAATGTGTTTTTGTCTGTGCTATTCACTTGTGTGTGTGTGTGAGCTCTTAAGCAGCTTTGCCCTGGGGGTGCCTCCTGAGTACAGTGAGGACTGAGGTAGCCAGATGGTCCCCAGCTCTGATGAGGCAGCGGCCTTGGGATGTGTTTTCATTGGCAGTAAGGAGCAAGGCAGGGTTGAGGAGTGTGTACCAGCTGCACGGTGGACTGTCTTCCTGTGGGTGAGGGCGTGGCCCAGGCTGGCTTCATGAGAGTGTCTATATCAAGGTTCTACCTACTGGGTGTGGAGGGAAGCCAGAATCTAGTTTAGTTTGGGGAGAGATAGGGGCCTCAGTGCTCGCTGGGAAGTTCAGAGTTGACACCCTGAGAGCCTGCAGTTCTTATCCCTGGTTCACCTGCAAACCACGTGGTCTGGAAAGCTTTTAAAAAACGCTTCTGCTGGGGCCCCACCCCATACCAATCAAGGTGGAGTCAGTAATTTTTAGAAGTGCCCCAGACAATCTAATGGTCTGTGTGGGTTGAGAAACTGAGCTGTGTGCTCAGGGGAGCCTCTGGGAGTGTCAGGGATTGGAAGGTGGGAGGAAATTGGAGCCAGAGTGAAGAGGAAGCCTTTGCAGTGATGAGATGTGGGTGCTGGGGCCCTGAGCTCCCTAGAGTAACTTCAGATGGATTCCAGAGAAAAGAGAAGGCTGCTGAGTAGGGGGATCTGGCCAGAGACTGGTGCCTCTGAGCCACCTTGGAGAAGGAGGTAATTTGGCAGACTGTAAGAAGGTGAGGGCAGGAGGAGAGATTGCCATCCACCTGTTTGGTAGTTCTCCTTCCCACCTGAGTCCTAGGTGCCTAGCTGGCAGAGCAGGTTCTTATCTGTTCATTTAAACTTGCCAGCCAGGTTGCTTCCCACACCCTGAATTATGATGACCACAGCAGACAATACTTGTAAAATTTAGAACTGCATTTCTTGGCTGGGTGTGGTGGTACACATCTGTAATCCCAGCATTTGGGAGGCTGAGGCAGGATGATCACTGAGACTTTGAGGCCAGCTTGGATTACATAGAAAAGTTTGGTCTGAAACAAAACCAAACCAAACCAAAAAACCCTGCATTTCTTTAAATGAATTTTATTAAAGATAATCGAAGAGTTTGTAATTTAGATAGATTGAATTTACTAGTCGAAGATTGAAAGTGAGGTTTTACGTGGTACATTTAATACATGTCATAATGTTATCATTTGTGGTATTTTGGACAAAAATTACTTAATAGTCCATTTTGTTCACTTTAATGCTTGTTGAGCACATAGGCATTATGTACTCTGTCCTGATACGTGAATGTATTAGTCAGTATTCTCTAGAGAAACAGATACAATGGTAGATATATGAATATTTGAGAGCTTACAATTTGGCTTCCTCAGACTGCTTACAAGTCAGGCATGGAAGCGTGCAGAGGGTCCGTCTGCAAGCTGGAGATCCGGAGGGCCCAGCCGAAGGTCTGGGGGTCCAAAGGATCCAGGCGAAGGTCTGGAGGCCTGAAGGATCCAGGCGAAGGTCTAGAGGTCCGAAGTGTCCAGGTGAAGGTCTGGAGTTCTGGAGCTCCTCCAAAGGAAGCGAAACTGATCCAAAGAAACCAGCTGGGCTAGATCCCTTTTCATTTCCCCTTTATACCATCTAGAGAATGGGCCGGCCTAGGGTGGATCTTCTACACTCTAGGGTGTAGAATTGCTAAACCAATTTAGTTAAGCTGCTCTTACAAATTGACACAATCAATCAACCATCACAGTGAATGAATAAAAGTAAGTCCTTGCTCTCAGATAGCTTTTGGTCTGTAGAGTGTGGCTCCTGATGTAGGGAACAGGTACTATTGCCCTGGAAAAAGGGATCTTGTAGAGAAGTTTAGAAAGTAGTATCAGACACTGAGGTCTGAGGAAATGATCTGCAAGTTGAGTCTTGAAGGAAAAAATGGGAGCAACAGAGATGGGAGGAACCAGGCCAGTGGTGCCATGTGTACATGCAGAGGCCTGGAGGTCTGATGTCCATCCAGAGCTGAGTGAAGAAGAAGGACTGGACCTGTGGCAGAGACCCACAGGCTAACCAGCCTTCTCAGGCAGGAAGATGGATGAGAGCTGGGCAAGATTATACTTGTGAGCTGTAGTTTTCACATGGCTTTTAGTAGTGAGTGAGTGTAGGGCTCTGTGTCTTGTACCCTGCTGCTAATCAGAGCTCTGGTGAAAGTGGGGAAGTCGAAGCCGGGCATGGTGGTGCATGCCTGTCATCCCAGCACTCTTGGAGGCTGAGGCAGGAGGATTGCCTCTCGTTCAAGGCCACCCTGGGCTACATAGTGAGTTCAAAACCAGCCTGAACTGCAATAGCCAGACTTTGTCTCAAAAGAAAAAAGAAAAAAAAGAAAAAAAGTAGAAATGTCAAAAGAGCTCCTTTGAAAAGTGTTCCAAAGTGGCCTCCTTGCTGTAGGTGCTGGGGAGCCAGGGTGAGCAGAGTGCCCTGTGGAGAGGAAGCACTGAGGATTCTCTTAGAGGACCTCAGCAATCCTCATTCTTTTTTGTGCAAGTGAGAAAGGTGGAGTTGGAAGGAGTTCCTGTCCCACCCTCTCTTCCAGGCCAGTTTCTCAGGGTCAAAGTGACAGCTTGGTGATGGGCTGATATTACAGATGAGCCTGTCCCTTCGAACTAGAACTTTGTTTTCCAGAAATCCGTAATGAGTTTGTGACCTGGTTAAGAGAAGGGACCTTCTGATTAATTTGGGACATGTCAGAGAGCCACTGTCTCTAGGTCTGTGCTGGGTGCTGAGGAGATGGTCCCAGCTCTCAGATCTCCTGGATCTGGATTAGAGAGAAGCTGTGGGTGGATCAAGACCATAGAAATGTCTCATTTAGCTGTACATACTGTGCTTCTTTTTAAATGTTAACACTGCATCAGTTTTCTGTCGCTGTTGTGTCAGCTGACCACAAACTGGTGCTTGGAACATCACAGCTGTGTGGGCTGGAGATCCAACATGGGTCTGAGAGGGTAAGATCATTGTGTCATCATGGCTGCGTTTTTTCAAGAGGCTTTAAGGGAGAATCCATCTCTTTGCTGTGTCCATCTTCTAGGCCAGTGATGGCGAAACTTTTAGAGACTGAGTGCCCAAACTACAACCCAAAACCCACATATTTATTGCAAAGTGCCAACACTGCAATTAAACCTGAATCCTGAGGTTTTAGTTTAGAAAGAACAATTTATATCCGATCCTTGGTTGCTGGGGTGACTTGGCAGGTGTGCCAACAGAGGGGACTCTTTTTGCCTGCGTGCCATAGGTTTACCACACACTGTTCTAGGCCATCTCTTTTTCTTGGTTTGTGCACCTTTTGTCCTCACAGCCAGCTGTAACTGTCCCATCTATCTAACATCATCTGTCTGACTCTGACTCTGCAACCTCACATTTCCAGTTTGAAGGACCCTTGTCATGACATTGGGCTCGGTATATCTCCCTAAAGTCAGCTGATTAGAAACTAATTCTGTCTACTGCCTTAGTTCTCCTTTGATGTGTAGTCTGCCTCACAGGTTCCAGGATTAGGATGTGGTCATCTTTGGGAGATCATTATTTGCCTGCTGTAGTTGCCAACATTAAAATCAGGAGCTCTTGCATAGCCATCCATACTTGCAGCTTTCATGGACAAATCAGAACACTTGGCAGCCAGGGCCACACTGTTGCCAGGCAACTGTGGGTCAGAGCCAGTACTGGGCACCATCTCTAGATGGGGCCTGTATGTACCAGTTCTCTGTGGGCCCCAGCCCTCTCTGTGGTGCCCACTCATTTCCTTTTGTTGTCTGGTCTCCACTTTGGGCAAACAGGGTTACTCAGTGTTCAGTAATGGCAGTGTCCTGTGTTCAGGATGATCGAACTTGCCCCCTCCCTGTTTTGTACTCTTCTCACCCCCTCCACCTTACACTCCTAGCTCCCCAGACTTTGTCCACACTTCTGCCTCTCTGACTGGCACATGCTGTCCCTGCTCTTCTCCTGACCCAGGGCTTTATGCTCTGCAGCATCTCTGATGCTATTTTAGGTGGTATTGTTTGTGCTATGACTCCTTGTCTCCCATCTTCTTTTCTGGCACCCAACTCTGGTACATTCTGGTGCCTTCTGCTCTACGTCTTGAATTGGAGTTTGAAAAGCAGGTCTTTATGGTGTACCTTTAGCGCTATATCCATCACAAGTCAGGGTGACACAATAAGCGTGTGATCAAACATTTCTGTGGTGTGCATTCTCCTAGACACTGGGAATGCAACAGGAAATGAGATAAGAGACTCCTGTCTGCTTCCCCCACAAGTCTGGTTCTAGAGGAGAGAGCAGGAAAGCCAAGTGAATAAGCAGTTATGGTATCAACTTCCTGCTGCATCTAGGGGAATCCTTTTCCTTCAGTCTTGAGGCCTGGAGGTAGCTCTGCTTGCATTGTGTTTGAGGGTGTTATTTCTGGGGCTCTTATCAGAGGCATTTTGGTGAAAGAGCCCCTCATTTCTGGACATTGCCTGGGCCCAGCTGACAGTTGAATTTTGAGCAGATATCTTGGAGGCCTGGTTATCATGTTGGTTTGTAGTGTGAGGATCTGGGCCAGGCATCTTCCTGCAGTGCTGCCTATCTGTGTGAACTGAGGCCTTGGCTAATTTCTGAGGAGCCCTTCCTTCATCTGGCCTGTGGAGAGATCTGTGTCCTGTGACCTTGAACTGTTGGCCTTTGGGTGTGGAGGGCACCTGGAAAACTTGTTTATAAACGAAATATTTCATTAGTAGTTAGTGAATTCCTATTACTTATCATTAATAATTTTTATGTAGGTGCCCCCCCCTACCAATATTTAAATGCAAATTCCAGACTTTTTTTTTAGCACTGGTGATTGAGCTCAGGGCCTTGTGCTTGCTAGGCAAGTGCTGTACCGCTTGAGCTAAATCCCTAGACCCACAGACTTTAGTGATAAATGTTTCAATGTATATCTCTAATAGATAATCTTTTTTCCCCCCCAGTAGTGGGGTTTGAACCCAATGCCTTCACACTGAGCTATATCCCCTACCCTTTTTGAGACAGGGTCCACTAAATTGCCCAGGCTGAGTTTGAATTTGCCAACCTCCTGGCTCAGCCTCCCAGAATGCTGGGATTACAGATGCGTGCCATTGTGCCCCACTTTGTGGCCTCTTAGCCTGTTTCACCATCTTGTTGCATGGATCAGGATTTTTTTTTTTTGGTGCCGGAGGTCGAACTCAGGGCATTACGCGTGCTAGGCAAACACTCTAACTGCTGAGCTAAATCCCCAGCCCTGGATCAGGATTTTATTCCTTTTTATGGTTGAATATTATTCTACTCTAAGGATAGATCACAATTTATCCATCTGTTGGTGGTCATTTGTGTTGTTTTTGTCTTTGGCTCTTACAAATAGTTGCTGTTTTAACTTGTTGCTTAATGTGAAATGTGGTGAAGTCTGAATCAAAAAGATGCAGTTATATGTGAGAGGGCAGGAAGGCAATTTGGTTTTGATTCCATTTATTGCTATACATTTTGAAAGAAATATACAATATATGTAACAAAATACAGTACACAGAATACCCAAGGGACCCAGAGGCCTCTTGTTTTTTTGTTGTTTTTTTTCCTTTTTGGCGATTATTAGGCCTCCTTAAGAGACAGTCTGTCTTATGGACAGGCCTTACCCTTCTCTGTAGCCTCAGAGGCCATGCCTGCAGGTGTGAGGTTGGGCAGTGACCTTCGTGAGAGTGGCATGGAGGAAGTGATCAGCAATCTCTGGGGCTTTTGGCCCATCCCTGATTTACAGGGATGGATGAGCTTGTGCTTTTAGTGTTTTCATGAGAGCCATTGATGGAAAAGTTTGTTTTCCTGGGTGCTGAGGTAGTATCTTTATTTATATGCCTCAGTAAAGTAGTCAGAGAGCCTGCATTTTTGTCTTAGCTTTGTGTTTTTCCAACGGTGTGCTGGGATTCAGGAAGGCAAATTACATACATTGCTGTCAGAGTGGAAAATGAAATGGATTTGTATGGGTAGCTCCTTCTAAAAGTGACTGGCTGAGGGCTGGGGATGTGGCTCAGTGGTATAGTGCTTACCTAAAAGTGACTCACTGAAAGTTACTGGATTTTGGGTTGCTTGCTTCTCCTTCTGGAGTTAGATTCCAGGTTCTTCTCAACTTGAACAAAGAATTGAATGAAATGAGCAAAAAGCAGTGGCAAAGTTTATTTGAAAAAGTAAAAGTGAGGATAAGGGAGAAACTGGCTCTGCAGAGTGAGCTTGGGCTGAGTAAAAGAGGAAAAAGCAAGATGAAAGTATACCCTGGAGAAAGCAGGACAGGGTTATCAGGAAGAAATCCACCATAGCAAGCTCTTCTTGGGTCTATGTCCTTTTTTTTTTATTTACCAAGAACATGTATCGGTACATTGTATACATAGTGATCACATTTATTGTAGTTAATTTGTACCAGTACATGATACATCTTGGTTACCCCCCTTCTTCCCCTCCCCTCCCTTCCAGTCCCCCTCCCTTCCCTATTTACAGTAGCTTTATTTGCTTTTTTCCCGTTTTTCCTTTTCTTTTCTTTTTCCTTTCCTTCTTTTCCCCCTCCTGCCTTTCTAATTCTCCTCCCTATTGAATATTATCTTTCTTTTACTTAGTATCTATTCTATGTCCTTTTATACTGTTCAAATCTTGGAGAAACCCATGAGAACTTCTACATACGGGTCCTGAGAGGTGGTGCTGGGATCCCACATCTCAGGGTGACATCAAATCTAGGCCATCCTATTGAAAACCTGCTCGAGTTCTTGTGAGAAGTCCACGTGCAGAGTTTTGGGAACTCTTCTTTGTGTTAATAGGTTATGCCTATTTGGTATTAATAGGTCATGCCTATTTCTCCAGCCAGCTTTGCCATGCCCTAATATCCTATGTCAGATTGATAGGATTCTGTATGTGTTGGGCATTGAATTCCTGTAGGATTTAGTGGGCAGGAGTGCACCCTTCTGCAGGGCTCCTTCTGTGAAACTGTGCTCCCTGAGACATGTGAAGAGTTGACTCTGCTACATTTCTGGTGGTTATGGACTGGAGAGCATACTCTACTACACTGTCTGAAAAAAATCAAAAGCAACAACAAAAAATAGGTGATATACAATGTGATATGTCCAGGCAGAGTTCCTATTTATTTCAGATTTCCTTTTTAAATACTAATTCTCCTGGGGTTGTTAAGGAGACCTGTGTTCATTTAGTATTTGTTTGTTTGTCTGTTTTTGCTTATTTGTTTTGTGGTACTAGGGTTGGAACCCAGGCCCCACCCATACTGACCAGACATTCCACCACTGAGTTACTTCTCTAGTCCTTTTTATTTTGAGACAGGGTCCTACTGGGTTGCCCACGCTGGCCTTGAACTTATAATCTTCCTGCCCCAGCCTCCTGAGTAGCTGCTACTACAGGCCTGTAGTAGGGTAGGGACAGAGGTGTGATCGCTACCCTTTTCTCTCATCATAAGAGGGGGCCAATACCCCATAACAAGATATAGGTTTATAAGAGGACACCATAACCAATGTGTGTAATCATCGTTTTAAGTGAGAAGGGAGCCTTCAAAATGACAGGAAGAGCTGGCATGGTGGCACACACCTGTAATCCCAGCACTTGGGAGGCTGAGGGAGGAGAATCGCCACAATTTCTGGGCCAGCCTGGGTAATGTAGTGAGTTCAATACTAGCCTGAACTACCTGTCTTAAAAAGAACCAAAGCAACCTCTAGTTGTAGTTTTCTGAGGAATCATTTGACCCAGCTATTCCTCTGCTGGGTATCTTTCCAGAAGAATTAAAATCATCATATCACAGTGATATATGCACAACCATGTTCATAGCAGCACAATTTGTAATAGCTAAGTCTTGGAAACAACCTAAATGCCCAACAACTGATGAATGGCTAAAAAAGATGTGGTTTTTCTACACAATGGAGTACTACACCGCTA
>PVJO010015206.1:0-45814 GCA_004026905.1 Hystrix cristata | reverse complement strand
AATTCAGTTGTGTAGCTGGATACAAAGTCTTCACCCAAAAGTCAATACCATTCCTATATACCAATAACAAACTCACTGAGAAAGAAGTAACAGAAGATATTCCCTTCACAATTGCATCCAAAAAAATGAAATACTTAGGAATCTATCTAACAAAACAAGTAAAAGATCTTTTCATTGAAAACTACAGTACTCTAAAAAAAGAAATTGAAAGGGATTTCAGACAATGGAAAGATATCCCATGTTCGTGGGTAGGAAGAACCAACATAGTGAAAATGGCCATACTTCCTAAATTACTACACAGATTTAATGCAATTCCAATCAAAATTCCAAGAACATACTTCACAGAATTAGAAAAGGCAATCATGAAATTCATCTGGAACCAGACGAGACCAAGAGCAGCAAAAACAATTCTGGGCAACAGGAATAAGGCAGGGGGCATCACAGTCCCCGACTGGAAATTATATTATAATGCTTCTGTGATAAAAACAACATGGTATTGGCATGAAGACAGACATGAGGACCAATGGAACAGGCTAGAAGATGCAGAAATAACTCCAAACACACTCACATATCTCATCTTCGACAAAGGAGACAAACACCCTCACTGTAAGAAAGACAGCCTCTTTAATAAATGGTGCTGGAAAAATTCGCTTACCACATGCCAAAAACTAAAACTAGATACATGTCTCTCACCATGCAATAAACTAAGATCGAAGTGGATCAAAGACCTAAACATAAAAACAGAAACAATAAATCTCCTGGAAAATAAAATAGGAAGAACTCTCGAAGGCATGGGGGTTGGAAAAAAATTTATGAATAGAACTCAGACTGCACGGGAAACAATTCAAAAAATTGATGCTTCGGACCACTTCCTATTAAGAGGCTTTTGCACAGCAAAAGAAATTACTAATAGAGTGGGGCAAAAAATCACAACCTAGGAGAAAATTTTTGCCAGCTGTCCCTCAGACAAAGGTCTAACATCCAGAATATATAAAGAACTCAAAAAGATCAAACCCCCCAAATTTAAAGACCCTATCCAAAAATGAGCATCTGAAATGAATAAACATTTCTCAGATGATGAAATAAAAATAGCAAATAAATATATGAAAAATTGTTCAACATCATTGGTCATTCAAGAGATGCAGATCAAAACAACACTAAGATACCATCTCACTTCAGAAAGAATAGCTATTATCAAGAAGTCAACCAATAACAAGTGCTGGCGGGGCTGCAGGGAAAAAGGAACCTTCCTCCACTGTTGGTGGGAATGCAGACTCGTCCAACCACTGTGGAATTCAGTGTGGAGATTCCTCAGAAAACTACAACTACAGGTTCCATTTGACCCAGCTATTCCTCTGCTTGGTATCTTCCCAGAAGAATTAAAATCATCATATCACAGTGATATATGCACAACTATGTTCATAGCAGCACAATTTGTAATAGCTAAGTCTTGGAAACAACCTGAATGCTCAAAAACTAATGAGTGGCTAAAGAAGATGTGCTTTTTCTACACAATGGAGTATTACAACGCCATAAAGAAGGATAAACTAGAGTCATTTGTATGTAAATGGATGTTCCTTGAGAACACGCTATTAAGTGAAATAAATCAGACACTTATCAGTACACATTGAATTGTTTCTCTGATATGAGAAACCATAAGTGTAAATAAGGTCAAAGGGGTATAATAGATATTATGTTTAAAAAGAGAGAGATAGTATTCAAAAGAGAGGAGAACTAGATAGGGAAAAGGGGGATAAAGAAGGTTAAAAGAAAAGTAAGGTGGAAGGGAAAAAAATGGAAAAGTATAAATAAACTTGTTGCAAATAGAGAGGGGTGGGTGAGTGGAAGGGCGGGGAGGGAAAGAGGGGGGAAAACCAAGACACATCATGTACAGGTATAAAATAACCATGTTGATTATGATCATTATGTATATAATGTACCAATACATGTTCTTGGTAAGAATTTAAAAAAAAAGATAAAAAAATAAAAAAGTAAATAAAAAAATTAAATGCTTGATGGGTGTGGTGGCACATATCTGTAATCCCAACACTCAGAAGGCTGAGGCAGAAGGATCTCTGCAAATTCAAGGTCAGCCCAAGCTACACAGTGAGTTCAAGGTCAGCATGAACTACATAGCGAGACCCTGTCTCAAACAAAACAAAAAATAAATACTTAATGGATAGGTTAAGCAGCACATTCAAAACAAAGCCATAAGTTTGATTCCTGAATATGCATATGCGCAAATGCACATGTACACATATGCATTCACACAGATAAACAGACAATTAATTTGAACTCAGATCTGAAGAAATAACCAGAACTCAGCAGAGATGAAAAGGTGAGGAAATATTAAAAAACAATTAAGGATACATGAAGGAAAAAAAAGAAGTGTTGACATACATCTAAAAGGAGCGCCACAATAATTGAATGTAGAGACCAGGGAGAAGCAAGAGTCAAAGAAAGAACAGATTAAAATTTAATTTCAGAGCTATTTGTCCTCAGTTTGAAGAAGCAAACTGAGTCCTGATCAAACAACACAAAAATAAGTCTACATTCTAATGAATCTAACTTGCCAAGACTTCAAAAGAAAATCTTAAACAAAATTGATAAAAAGACATTACCTATAAAGTAAAACTAGAAAAAATTTCCAAATCTATAGAGAATCAAAAAAAGGATTATCTTTAGATCACTATCAATTTAGAATTCTATGCCCAGGAAGATTATTACTAACTCAACAAATATTTATAAAATATCTGTACTAGATGCCAGACTCTATTTAGGTGCTTGCAGTCCAATGGGAAATAAAATAGAAATAGTCCCTAACTTCATACACCCTACATTTTAATAAGAACTTTTCAAGAAGAATAAAAACAAAAAAGAAATTCTTTATTCTCTGCTCTCCTGGGATCCTGAAATTTCCACCTCATTGCAATTAAAACAGCTCAGAACACTAAGCTTTCTGCAGCACATATTTTAAAATAACTTACTTGATGGCATACCCTAGGCTCTCTTAATTGGTAGTACATGAAACATCTGAAATTATATGGAAATTTGAGTGTCTTTTTGTACATAAACAGTTTTCTATGAAGACTGTCCATATCTATCATTAGATTCTCAAAGAAATCTATGATCGAAAATGGATTAGAACTATTTTTCTCCAACCCAACCCCTCCCATTCAGAATAGTCTGGGGCTACTCTTCTGTCTCCCACAGTACCTTACAATTCATCTTTAGCACTTTCAGCCAATTATTATTTCTACTGTGACTTCTCCACTCATAGTAAACCATGAATACAAGCACCTAGCACAGCAACACATGGAAACACATGGTACCGAACAAAAATTATCACTAAAATGAACTACAAAATATATCTCCAAAATACAATACTCCCTTGTTACAGAATTTAGGAACCTATCCTTAGATAAATAAGCAATTATTTATCTCTTCTTAACGGAATCATTTTTTACATTGTCTATCAAATCTGTTGAACAATCTTAAAAGATCTTAATGTAAATGTGTCTTTAAAATATGAACTTGGTGGTAAAACTTGTAAAACCTTGATTGTGTTTTTACTGTAAAGAATGTCTGGCTAAATAACATTAACTTCATTTCTATAAACATAAAAATTTGGAAACCTAGCTAACTATATTAATAAATGCACTAAGTGTTTGGAAAGAATACCACTGTTTCAGTGTTTAAGAAGGTACATCATAAAAACACACCCTTACATATTTTTTCACATAAAAAATGGCAATATGATATGAAATTCGATACTATATGTAGAGCACTGGCTACATATATATACTATATGCATATATTATATATAAAATCTATCGAAAATGAACGTCTCAATTCAAAGAAAAGAAGACTCATGAACGGCATGAAGCAGTGAATTCCTTTGCTCCTAGAAATGAGGAGAAGTCAGTCCTGTAGGAAAGAATATCCCTCAAAACACAGGCAGAAAATATTGTCAAATTCAAATGGTTTCCCTTTTTTATGATGGAAATGTAATTGAGAAAAGAAAAAGCACGTGGAAAAAACTGACAGTAAAAAATGAGCATTACTTACCAAGTTGGCCATATAAATTGTGAGCAGTCCTCTCCTGCAAAAAATTTAAAACAGAAACGGAGTAAGACCGAGCTCCAGTTTGATTATCCTTCTTTGAAAGAACTGTCGTGAGCTGAGAAACATACTGGTTTCTTAACAAAAATGGGAGAGGGCTGGGGACTTAGCTCCGTGATTAGAGCACAAGGCCCCGAGTTCGATCCCCAGCACCAAAAAAAAAACAAAAAAAGAAAAGAAAAAAAAACAAAAATGGGTAGATAGTGCCGAACTAAATTTTTGGTACCCTAATAGTCAGATCTAAATAGATTCTATTCTAAGTATAATTGACAAATAAAATCATATATATTTAGGGGATATAATATCATGTTTTTAGATACATATATGTTGTGAAATGATTTATATAATCAAGCTAACTATCTATTGATACTTAACAGCAATTCTTGATCTTTTTCCTATAGAAATATTTTATAACAGAAGTTTTAAAAAACACTCTTAAAAGAAAAATGTATCCAGCCTATCACTCCCAGAGAAAAATTAAAACAGCTGAGTGAATACCATTCAAGACAAGTTAATAGCTCTATAAATTAATATATTATTGAAAATAAAAAGTAGGCAATGCCATATATATTGTTTTGTAATCTGTTTCACTTAACAGAGTGTAATAGACACCTTTTTACCTCAATAAATTCATGCCAAAATCATGATTTCTTAAAATTTTGCCAGCCACTCTTCAGACAGAGGACTAATATCCAGAATATATAAAAGCTCAAACATATTAGACCCTCCAAATTTGAAGACTCAATCCAAAAATGGGCATCTGACATGAACAAATAACAAATTTTGGTGAGGCTCTGAGGAACAGGGAACCCTTCTCCACTATTGGTGGGAATGTAAACTGGTACAACCACTACAGAAATCAGTAGGGAGATTTCTTAAAAAACTAAAACTAGAGTTTCCATTTGACCCAGCTATTCCCGTTCCTGAAAAGTATCATCCGAAAGAGTTAAAGTCATCATACCACAGTAATACATGCATACCAATGTTTATAGGAGTCTAATTTACAATAGCTAACTCTTGGAAACAGTCCATATGCCCATAAACAGATGCATGGATAAAGAAAACACAGTATTTATATACAATAGAGTACTACTCTGCCATAAAGGATAAATTTGAAACATTTTTAGGTAAATGGATAGACCCAAAGACCACAATTTTAAGTGAAATAAATCAGGCACACAGTTTAAATATCGCATTGTTTTTCTGGTGTGAAAACCCAAAGTAGTGGGGCATGGTGGTGCACACCTGTAATCCCAGCACTCGGGAGGTTGAGGCAGCAAGATTGCTGAGTTCGAGGCCAGCCTGAACTACATAAAAAAAGAAAGAAATCCAAAGTATAAATAAGGGACAAAATTTTTCAAATGGGAAGGAAAACAAGAGATAGGAGGAGGAGGAAGGGAGAGAAGGGAAAAGGGATTTTAAAAAATTGAAGGAACAATTGGAAAAAGAGCTTTTGTAAATGGGGAGGCGAAGAAGGGCTGGAGGATGAAATGTGATCACTATGTACTGCAAACATGTATCAACTAAAAAATTCATGATTTCTCAAAAGATACAATTAGTAATTCTTGTTTTTCTATCACCACATTACAGTCCCTTATTCCCTCTTCCTCTTTATTCTCTTCCCCTTTTTTAATAAGAGTCTCCAGTCTACTTTCAAGTCATCTTTTTTAGAGTCCACACATTATGAAAATATGCAATACAGTACTTGTCTTTCTGAACTGGCTTATTTTGTTTAACAAGATGATCTCTGGTTCCATCTCTTTTTCTGCAAATGACCTAATTTCATTCTTCTTTACAGCTAAGTAATACTCCATTGTGTATATATACATTTTCCTATTTTGTAACAAATGTATTATATTATTTATATGTAGGTATACTTTAGAAAGCTATACTGTACATATTATTACTTAATACAGAAAAGTGGTTTGCAGGGTTTTTTTTTCCTTTTATTAGTGCCTATTAGTTTTTGAAGTAACAGGTTTCAATACACATATTTTGATCATATACATCCTCCCTATTATCCTCCCTTCCACACCCTCTCTCCCTCTTATTCCTTTCCTCTTGTCTAATCGAGCCTCCACTCTAATTTCATTCATCTTTTTTAGAATTCACATAATAGGGAGAATATGCAATATTTACTTTCTTAGAGTCTAGTTGGTTTTATTCACCATGATGATCTCCAGATCCAATCATTTTCCTGAAATGCCAAAATTTTATTCTTCTTTAAAGCTGAATACTACTACTGTGTGTGTGTCTGTGTCTGTGTGTGTGTTTATATCACATTTCCTTTATCCATTCACCTACTGATGGACACCTAGGCTGGTTCCATGTCTTGGCTATAGTAAATTATGCCACAATATACACGGGTAAGCAGGTATTCCCATGGTATGCTGACTTTGCTTCCTTTAAGTATATATCAAGGAGTACTATAGCTGGATTACAACTATTTTCAAGTTTTTTCAGGAAACTCATACTGAGGAGTTATTGTACTAATTTGTTGCATTCCCAACAGCAGTGCAAAAAACGGTTTTTTCCCTAAATCCTCACCAGCATTTATGGTACATCAAGTAGGGGTGAGATGGATTCACAATGTAGTTTTGGTTTGCACTTCTCTGTTGACTAAAAAATGCTGAACATTTTTTAATGTATTTTTTTTGGTCCATTTATACTTCTTCTTTTGAGAAGAATCCATTTAGTCCATTCACCCATTTAGTGACTAGGCTATTTTTTTTTTTTTGGTATTTAGTTTGAGTTCTTTAAATATTCTAGGTATTAATCCTCTGTTGTAAGAGTAGCTAGCAGAGATTTTTCTCCCATTCTGTACACTGTCTCTTCACTCTGTTAGTTGTTTCCCTTGCTGTGCAGAAACTTTTTAATTTGACATAGTCCCATTTATTAATTCTTGCTATTATTTCCTGTGCTTCTGGAGTCCTATTGAGGATGTCATCCAGGCTTTCCTTTGAAATCAGTGGAAGCTTTCCTGACTCAACAACTCTTGCATTCTGCGTGCCAGTAAAGCCAGTAACATGTGCACATTGCCAAAGTCTGTCACCAGTTCAGAGAGTGGCCAGGCCACCTTGGACCATAATAGAAGGAGCCTCTAGTGCCTTGATAGCTGAATCCCAGGGAATCAAGTCCTTAGGCAGGCCTTCTCATGCAGGAGGCCCAGGGACTCTTCTTAAATGAAAGTATGCATTTTTGCACCTTTGAACCTTCAGTGGGTAAGGTCTAGTTGACTCCTGAGATGTCCTCAAGGAATCTTTCTTCTTGTCTCTGTGTAAAAGCTGGTTTCTTTCTAATGGACATAATCTTGACAGCAACCATACTTGCTTTGGCCTCAATTTTACACATAGTTCCTTTGGAATCAAAATTTGTGTCTTTTAAAATACTTCTGCTCCGATTCTCACTATAATTCTGACTAAAAGCAACCAGTAGTACCTGTGTCACAGCCTGAATGTTGGACTGCCTTGATTTTTTCTCCATGAGATCAATTAGCCAGCCACCTTTAAATTCAGTCTCATATAGAGTCTTAGGACATGGGCAAAATAAAGAAAAATTATTTGCCAGAGTATAGCATGCATGGCATCTAGTCCATTTCCCAGTACAGTCCTCATTCCTATCTGAAACTTCCTGAGCCTGGGCTTTACTATTCGAACTGCTGTCAGCATTCTTATCTTCCATGCTCTGACCAGAATCACCCATCAAGTTTTGATTATAACATTTTAGGGAACTATAGCCTAGAGCAGGCTCTTTGCTATCACAGAAAGCTCTAAAAAGTTCACCCTCACGGTTCTAGGGTTTCTCCAGCCTGCTTTTCCAAAAACCTTCTGCAAGCTAATTCGAAAGGCTTTGAACAATATGGTCAAGTGAAAGCAATGACCCCGCTCTCAGTACAAATGTTTTGCATTATTCAGCTTTCCTGAGAGAGATACAATATTCAACAGACATAATTTAAAAGGAGAGGTTTAATTTGGCTTACAGTTTCAGTGGTTCATTCCATGGTGCCTGGCTCCAAGGCCGATATAGTGAACGGGTGTGCTGGAGCAAAGACACGTAGGTAATGGCGGCCAGGAAACAGAGGGGAACAGTGCTGGAGAGGAAGGGGCTGAGGGACCAGTACCCAAGGTCATGCCTGTATAACCCACACAGACACACCCAGACATGTGCTTCACTAACTCCCAGAAGCTCCCAAGCCAATTAAACTGATACAATTACACTTAACTACCACATTTAGTAATGAAAAATCTTAACAAATTCATTTTACCAAAAAGTCAGGTCCAGAACAAGTGTGACTGAATGCAAATTTATTGCAAAAAGAAAACAGGTTTTCTATTTGTTTCATACACTATCACTTGTTCATTTCATTACATGTCATTACAAGTCACACTAAATTATCTTGCTTTTAATTTAATTCCTAGTGGAAAGTCACAAACGAAGAAAACTTTTTTTAATGGTGAAGGACAAACACAAGTTCCATAAACACTCAGTTTACAGAAAAACTGCAAATTTATCAAACTTATTTAATAAAACTTCAGGTCAAACTTTAAAGAACTATTTTCTTCTCTTAATCAGTTTATTTAACTTACACTGCACATGAGAAATAAATGAAGCACCTCCTATTTTCTAGCAGAAAGGTCTTTAACATGCTTTAAGAATTCTAGGGGAAGTTCAAATAATGAACTCTAAAAATTATAAAAACTTACTTGCACTTGAATGATGAAAATAGTATTCAAAGAAAAAAATACATATAAAACAAGCACCAATATGAAATCACTTTCACTTAACTATCATTTCAGATCTTCATATTAATACTGCCATGAAATATTCTTGATGTCAGACTCATATATTGTCTTGACTGTTCATTATTGAAAATTGCTAAGATTTTTAATATTCCCAAAGCCACATGAAGGCAGTGTGATTTAACTGAACAGTGCTGAGGTGAAGTTAGAAAGTCAGGGTTCTAGTGAACTTTAGTTCTCTGGCATACAGTCATTTTGTCATTAAAATGAAGAAATAGGACTAATCATCTACTGACATTTTTAACATAAACATTATTTAAAGAAAATATTTATATTTATCACCAATATGTAAAATAAAATTGGATCTACTCAAGTTGGAAGGGAGGGGGCCCAGGGTCCACTGTGGCATACCTCCTAGGGAATCATTCTCCTTACCATACCCTAATGTATCTCAACAAAACTACAAGGCCCTACTGCTCCTCTTAAAACTTATCTTACAATCACAGTTAAAATGACCTATAAGCTGCTTTTTATATCTTTGTTTCTATAATTTCTACATTGCCCTTATTAAGCCTTTCCAATCTTGCCAGTTTGTAACAAACTGTAAATCAAAGATGTCCTAATATTACTCAGTTTAAATAAATTACATAAAGAAAAATCAGAAAAATGAACCTCCAAAAGTCACATACCTACAAAGCAAGAAAAGTTAAATACTTCTCAAGTAATCATTTTTATCAAAAGTTGGTTACAATTTTAGAAACATCTTCAATTATAAGTACTAACGTAAAAATACTTCTGTAGTTTCTGTAGTAGTGTTGATAAAACATTTCATTATGAAGTAACTAAACTTCAACACTATTTTCAAAAACACTTGTTCTACTAACTATAATATTCAACAGTAATGCAGCTACAGTTTCATTCCTAGCTTCCATCTATTTAACAATGTTATTTAACTATGATCTATGTACCTCTACATTTCCACAAACCAGAATTATCTGGCATCTAAGAGGTGTTAAACAAATGACTGAGAATTTACTAGAGGTTACAGAACCATCACATTGTTTCTAGGAACCCTGTCTTATAAAAAGGAGCATAGTACAGACATGCATTTTAAACATATAACCTCAAAGACAGCCACTAGAAGGCATGAGGGTCAATTAACGGTAACAATTTATTAGCCCACAAAGAAGTGATCGGGTTACCTTACACTTACATACAAGGTATAATCAATATTACGAAATCAGATTTTGTCCTCCCAGTAGTTCTACGAAGTACAAAGCAGATACTATTATATTATCTTGACTCTGTTGGGGACAAAATATCAGGGACATTAAATTGTTTTCTTAAAAAGGTAAGCAGAAGAAGCAAAGACAAACTGTAATTAGAAGTCATTTCATCTGAGCCCAGTTGCAGATTCTATCCAATGGCCTACTTCTCCTGCAGAAAATCTTTACTAAGTTACCTTTAAATTCTGCCGTTAACTGACTTGTTTAATATGATGTCCTAACAGGTTTCTGTATTTTGAGGATAAAGAAAACCTTGACATATCCTTACTATTGTGAAAAAAATAGAGATTAACTTGTACCCCTATTGTGGTCTCAAATTTCAATTCATCCTTCTCTAAATCGCCTCCTTCCCAGCCTGTTTCCAACCTGGCAGCTAACAGCTTCAACAGTGACAGGACAGTATCTGCAAAGGGTATGACGGATTGGGTTGAAGGATCATCTTCTTTTTGACAGGATTTCCTTGCTGCAAAGTCTTCATCCTCTACATCAATGCTAATTTTCTAACTATAAAATATCAGAGCAGTGATTTATTTGATCATTTTTCCAATTATGTTAAGTATCACAAGAACCCTAGAAGTTAATTAAATGCCTTTTTAGTATTTCACATTTGACTATACACAGTCTAAATTTAAAGGCAAATAGTGAGTAAATCCTCTCTGGAAACCAAGTAACACATTAAAACATTGCTATAAGCCAGGCATGGTGACATACATTTCTAATTTCGGCACCACAGGAGGCTAAGGCAGGAAGATCTTGAGTTCAAGCACAGCTTGGGCAACTTAGCATGACCCAATCCAAAAAAAGGGTGGGGGGTGGATACAGCTCAGTGTGAAGACCCTGGATCAGTACCCAGGTACTGCAAAAATAAAAAAACTAAAATAAAATAAAGTAGCTACAACAGTGATGAGGAAGAGAGGCGTGGTACCGCTTAGAATGGAGGGTGGCAGAGGGCTAGAGAAGGATGTTGGGGCCAAGAAGAACAATAATCTAACTTTTTAAACTTCACAGGAGATTCTGATGCATACGTATTTCCAGTCTACCGAGGATCACTAGATTAAAAGACTGGTGAAGCTCAGCAAATAAGCAATCTGATACCATGGATAAGTCTGCCCTCTCTCTTGTTCTTTCTCTCTGAAGATGAATCTCTTACACTTACATATAAAATTTAGGTGAGTTTGCATAAAGGTATTATCTTAAAAAATTAAGAACCATTGCTAAAGGAACTAACTCTGCAAGCAGAGTATCAGCAGTCCTATAAGAAAACATTAAATTTTGTAAGAAAGCTTAGTTGATTAAAAGTATTCTCAAAACATTCTGCTCAAATTTGAAACATTACCTTCTAACATCACTATAAATCAATCAACAGTAATGCTTATTTTAAAGCTTAGTATACATATTCTTTAACCTCAGAGTTTTGAATGATACTACATAATACATTTCATAACTGAAATTCACTGGAAATTATATTGGAAATATAACTTCTAAATTCTAAATATTTCTATGTCATATATACATACATACATACATATATATATATATATGAAATATTTATATGTTCTGCAAGAAGAAACTACAGATACAATCAAGGTGAACGTTCCGAAACATTGCAATTTTACCAAAAAATGCCACTGAATCCTCTCAGAAAATCTTTCAAGATATAACAGATTTGTAACTGTGAAAATGTTTTAGAAAAGCATGAAAATACTCCCTTAAGGTACGAGAAACAGCACTTCTTAAAGCATAGGACTGAATGAGATAAACTTCCAGTCTAAAGCAAGAGTCTACAATCATATTCTATCGTATGTAGTACATAATACAGAATAAATTTTTTCAGACTGCAGTTCTCCCACTGAAACTTGAAGACATAAAGAATTGAAAGACCATATTGATGACACATATTCTTTAATCTATATATTATATTACTTCATTTGCCATATCTGTTTTGGAGTTACATAACTAGTGTAAAATAATCCAATATCTCAATTCCTGATATGTTTGAAATAAATATGAAATTTTCATATTTGAACCCATGTTCATGTTTGA
Organism: Hystrix cristata; assembly: GCA_004026905.1. NCBI lineage: Eukaryota > Metazoa > Chordata > Mammalia > Rodentia > Hystricidae > Hystrix > Hystrix cristata. The sequence goes on along the minus strand of PVJO010015206.1, from coordinate 33,624 downwards.
GCATACTGCAGTTTTTAACATATCTAAATTAATATTAAATATCAAAGCAAATACCATAGCAATTCTATAAGACAAAATCCATCAGAATAACTTCTTTCTGAACCATAAACAAACACGTCCTAGAAAAAGAAACAGAAGACTAGATCTCAACAGTCCTCTTAGGGAAAAACTAGATGTGACTAATGCTTCCTGCTGAGTTACTATGATCACAGTTCTTTGTGGCACAAATTTTTAAACTAACCTGGAAACAACTTCAAAGCTTTCTCAGAAGCCTATATTGATGAGATTAAGATTTAAGTAAGCTGCTCTCTTACTAGGTATAAGTAATTAGCTGGCTAAGCATGCTTAACCTAGAAAAAAAAAAGAAAGGAAGGAAGGAGAGATGGAGGGATGAATGAATGGAGTTGAGAGGAGGGAAATAGTAGGGAGGAGAGTTAAACTACTACAGATGATGTCACATTTATGAGTATAGATAGATCCTCATCTATCATATAAATATGAACATGTATATACACACAGTAGATTTTATGCATACATATCTACATACAGATGGAGATTGGGAATGTATATTCTCATCTCAAATGCTTCTTGAAAAATTAATTATACAAGTGCATACAAAATGTATACACTCTCACAGTAGAGAAAAAATCACTATTGAATCCTTCAGAGGTTTAAAAATCAGAACCACCTCTATATGCTATTGGGGAAAAAAAACTGCTAGTCCTCCACATATTTCTTCCACTCTTTCTAAAATATTACTGATATGTACAGAAAGATGACTATAACTACCAATATATTCCATTACTGCAATAGCCACTTATAAGAAGGAAATTATCAATTGTATTTAAGTAACATCTTTCACCTGAATCTAGAGTCACATTTCTAGCTGCCTATTGGCCACCTCCATCACCATAGGACTGATTTTCTATGTGAATTAAAGGTATAAATATAAACTCCTTTCTCTTATAAAAACTACAATAGAAGGGAACCAAGAGACAGATGGGGAGAAGGAAACATAAAAAAGAATTAAGATGGTGGGGGAGGAGGACTATAGTACTACTATGCTTCTTCTTGGTACTAAATAGAATAAATTTACCCTTGATCTTAGCCAAAAGACCAAGGACTGATCACAGTAAGTTTACAATATACATAACTTCAACCCTTGTAATGTTGACCTCTCATGAAATCATAATATAAATTTGTGACAATTAAGGTGAACTTTTTCAGAGCAAATTAGGCCACTATGTTAACTTTTATAGATTTGTTTAAAACAAGGCACACTACAAAGCAACTTATACAGAGATAAAACAAAAAGATTTGTTTTTCTATTATAAAGTTTAACTCAAAAAAAGAAAAAAAATACAAAACTGGCTTTTTAAAAATGTTACTAGCTTTAGAACAACAAAAAAACTAAAATTTAGAGGTATTAACAAGATCTAACCAGGAGATGTACTGATATGTGTACACATAAAAAACTCTTAACAGAAAGAACTACAGAGGTATTTCCCAGTATGGCTAACTTCATCATCTAATTAACAACAGAACTAAATCAACACAAATCACAAAACTTAATTACATAAAAATCAAATTAAGAAAAAGATCAATTTTGCTTCAGGAACCATGTGACAGCAGTTATAAAGATAAAGTTAGACTTAAAATTTTTTATTAAGTCTTTAAAACAATAAAAACACAAACTAATATTTATAATAAGTCATAACCATAACATCAAAAATTTCCCATGAACAACCAACGTTTCTAAGAATAAAACACTAATGCAAATGCTCACTGAAAGGCAGAAACAGAGGGTAAAAAAATTCACCTACAAAAGTGAACATAAAATAGGAAATAAACTAGCAACCCAAACATGATAATCCATGTTTTCATTTCACTTCCAGGAAAACTCTTCATGCTATAAGAAGTTACTGCTTTTAATATGGTGTTGTATTTGAAATATCAGTATTCAGTGAAAGAGGGGAAATTTTTTTTAAGTTTCTATATTAAGCAGCCTCAAAGATGAACCTAGAAAGTTTTCAATGCTTTATGAAATACTAAAATACTAACATTAGGAATCAAAATTAAAGATGTATATTGTAATTCATAAAGTAAGGATGAAAGAAAAAATATACAAAAAGCATCATGGAATTTTTAAAATTGAAATAGTGCAAAGGACATGAGGAGAAATGCAGAAATGGCAAACAGAAAACAAATAATAAAATGGCAAATCTAATCTAGCCCTATAAATAAATACATCAAATATTAATGTAATAAATAATCTCATTTAAAGGCAAAAACTGGAATAAATGTAAATAAACGAAAGTAAGAATTTTTTTGTATTTTCTTTATTAATATCTACTTCTATTACATTAAAATAGAAAAAGGAAATGAATTTGGATGTAAAAACTTCAACTGGTCACACAGGGGAAAAAAATACATATACATAGATACAGACATAGATACTTGAAATTAACTGGAAAGAAACTATAGTCTACACAAACAGTAAGCATAAGAACACTGGAATACCTATATTAGTATCAAATAAAAACAGACTTCTGAACAAAGAGCTTTATCTGATCTACAGGAAAACACTTCACATTGATAAAAGGTTTAACTTACCGTGAAGAAATGGCAATCATAAATGTACATATGCCAATAAAAATATCACAGAAATTAACAGATTTAAAGAGAGAAACACACAATTCCAGAACAGTTGAAGATCTTACACTTTTCTCTCAGCAAATAATAACCTAGACCAAAAAAATTAGTGAAGTAAAGATAAATAGGTTTCAGCAAAGACTGATTTGTCCCATGGAGACATTTGGCAATTTCTGAAGACATTTTTAATTATTTCGACTTGGTGAGGAGGAGAAGACACGTATGGATGCAAGGCACAAAACAGCCTTCAAAATAAAGAACTATCTGTATTAAAAGTTGTCAATAGTGCAAAGGTTGAGAAACCATGATGTAGACCATCTTGACCTTATTGATATTTAAAAACCGTTGCTAATCAGTTAAAGAAGAAAAAGCACATGATTATATCGGAGCACAAAAAAAGACATCTAACAAAATATACTTATTCATAATGAAGATTCTGAGCAAATTAGAAGTAAATATTAATTTTCTAAACTTGAGGAAGTACACCTAAAATCACACTTACAGATAATATCATACTTAATAGTGAAAGACTGAGTGTCATCCCCTAAGGTCAAGGAACAAAGAATCAATGTACTACTACAACAAGGAGAGAGGGAGAGGGAGAGAGAGAGAAAGAAAAAGAAAGAAAGAACGAACACACAAACCAAAAAAGAAGAAATAAAACTTTTCTATTTTCATCAGGTAACATACATGTCTATACAGAAAATCTCAAGAAATGGACCAAAACCTCCTACAACAAATGAATGAGTTCAGCAAGGTCTCAAGAGTTGAGACCAACACACGAAAATCAACAGCACTTACATGCAGTAGCAACAAATATGTGGAATATGAATTTAAAACAGTATTCCTCTTCCTCATTTCATACACAAAAAAATTAACTCAAATGGATGAAAGACCTACACACATGAACTAAAACTATAAAACTTTCAACAGAAAACATGGGGTAAGTACTTGTGTTGGTTTCTTAAACACCAAAAACACAGTCAACAAAGAAATAAGCTGGACTTCAACAAACTTTTATGCTTTGAAAGGTATGATCAAGAAAGTTGAAAAGACAAACACAGTGGACATAAGAAAATATCTACAAATTATCTGGCAAAGGGCTTCTATCTACAATATCTAAAGCACATTTACAACCAAATAATTAAAAGATAACCCAATTTAATAATGAGCACAGGTCAGGTGTGGTGCACACCCTTGTAATTCCCAGCACTCAGGAGGCAGAGTCAGGATGATCGCTGCAAATTGAAGGCCAGCCTGGGCTACATAGTGAGTTCAAAGCCAGCCTGGAATACATAGTGAGACCCTGTCACAAAAAAAAACAAAAAGTAAACAAATAAAAATCAGCACAGCATCTGAATAGACTTTTCTCCAAAAAACGTACAAATGGCCCAAAAGTACAAGAAAAAATGCTCAATATCATTAGTCATCTGGAAAATGCCAACTGAAACCACAATAAGATACTGCTTCACACTCACTAGAAATGAAAATAATCAGAAAAATATATAATAACAAGTCCTGATCAGGAACTAGAGAGATTGGACCCTTCACATACTGCTAGAGAGAATGGAAAATCTGCAAGCACTTTAATAAACAGTTTGGCAGTTCCTCAAAAGGTTATAGGGTTACCATATAAGCCAGCAATTTCACAACTGGATGGAATTATGTCCGCACAATAATGTATACACAAATTTCAAAGCAGCATTATTCATGACCAAGTAGAAACAATCAAAATTTCCATCTATTGATAAATAAATAAAATGTAGCATATCCATATAACAGATTATTAGTTGGTAATAAAGAGCAATGAAATAATGATCACACAACATCAGCAAATTGAAACCATTATGTTAAGTAAAAGAGGCCAGTCATCAATGACTACATACTATATGATTCCATTTATATGAAATGCCAAGATTATGAAAACATACAGACAGAAAATTGATAGGTGGTTGCCTACAACTGGGTGAGGGTGGAAATGGATGAGGATTTAGGGGATGGAACCTAAAAGGGTTTCTCTTTGAAGTTTTAAAGATTTTCTGTTGTTCCAAAGTTGGTTATAGTGACAGTTGAACAACTTTGTGAATATATTAAAAACAAACGAGTTACACACTTTTAAAAAGGGTGAATTGTATGTAAAGTATGAATTATGACTCAAAAAAGTTACCCCAAATAATACCATTTGCAACTGTTCCTAGAAAGGGAAACAGGTATAAACCTCACAAAAATATACAGGATACATATTCTGCAAATTGTAACAACTCAGGAAAAAAAGATCTAAGTAAGTGAGGAGCATACCATGTTCATGAACAGCATAGACAAAAAATGGAAACAACAAAAATATCCTTAAAAAGGTGAATGCTTAAACAAACTCTGGTACATTCATATAATGAAATATCACTCAGTGATAAAAAGGAACAAACTAGTGACATACACATAACAACACTTTGGAAAGACCTCAAAAGCATGACATCTAGTTAAAAAAAGAAAAGAAAGAAAAAGAAAAAGTCTATATTAAAGGTACTGTAATGCCTTCCACAATTCTATTTATATAACTTTCTCAGTTTCCCAAAATGATATACAGAAGTAGAAAGCAAGTTAGTCATTACTGAGAAAGAGGAATTGGAAAGGTAGGATAGTAAAGGGAGATCCTTTGTGTTTACAAAATAGTTTTATATACAGATACAAATGATGGTGGTTAAACAAATGTATACATGAGGACAAACTGGATAGAATTACACATATATACATATAAGTGCATGTAAAATCTAGGAGATGCTGACTGCAGTATAGTTTTATACTGGTTGTCAACCTCCTAGTTTTATATTTTTTATATAAGATATCATTATTATCAAGAAGCTGGGTTTAAGGGTTCACATACTATTGTACTACTTCTACAACTTCCTAAGAGTATAATCAGTTCAAAAAATAAAAGTTAAATACATACTATATAGTGATATAGTAAAAATAACGTCAAATACTATAATGTAGCAGAATAAAATCAAACATATTGGTGGAATCAGTGAATGATATCAATAGCATCAGTAAATGCATGTGGCCTTCACTAACATATCAAAATAAAAAGAGCCTCAGATTCATTCACAAAAAAATACTTTATGAAATGGGAAAGGGAACAAGGGAGGGGAGGGGGAAAGGAACAGACAGACAAAAGAAATAAGAAATGGAAGGAAAAAATGGAAACAAAGGTTTTGTAAATAAGGAGTTAGGAGGGGATGAAGGAAGGGGAGGAAATGGGAAAAAAAGAAAAAAAATACTTTATGATGTGCTGCATATGAACAAGACCCATAAATCAAATTGTTTCAAAAAGATAAAATCATACTAACCAAATGCAAGCAAAAAGAAAACAAGAGTTGTGATATTGATATCTAAAAATATACAGAACTCCAGCTAAAAAGCATTAAATAAAAAACTGCAAAATGAAAATACAACCTAAATCACATAATTAATAGCAGAGATCTTAAGGCTATCTATCAATTTTTGAATCCTAATCACAGAGAATTTACTTTCTTCCAAACATTTCTAAAACAGTCACAAAAACTGTGTATAAATTAAGCCACACAAAAAAAAACGAGTTCTGTACAAAGGAACTATTACAAACAACATTCTCAGATAAAAATGCAAAACAATAGAAATTAATAACAAAAAGACTCTACGTCTTTACTCTCATTACAAAGTAATTCTTTTATCAAGAAAAAACCAACTAAAAATTGCAGAATTTCTAGAAAATGAAGATGAGTACACTACACATCACAATTAAAGCAATGATCAGAAGAAAATTCTTATCTTCAAATACTACCAGCAATAGAACTTTAAAAATAAAAAAGTATAAATTAAACATCAAACTAGAAGAATTATAAACAGAAAAGCACATAAGCTAATGAAAACAGAAGAAAAAAAGAACAAAAACAAAAATTGAATTGGAATACAAAAGAAGAAAAAAGAAAAAAAGGTCTAGTGTACAGCTCAGTGGTACAGCACATGACTAGTATGTGTAAGGCTCTAGGTTTGATCTCCAACACCTCAAAAAAAAAAAAAAAGAAGAGAGAAGAAAACTTAGGATCAGGAGACTCAGATAATCCACTGAGGAAAGAGAATGACACAATTATATAAAATGAACGAGCTGAGAAATAACTATAGAAAACAAGTGATTCGGTCAAATTATAACAAACTACTTTGTTCGATTCCACATAAATACAAAAAATATCTTAAAATGAATACCACCCAAAAGAATCATGCCTGGAAGATTTTATAGAAGAAATAACCAAACATTCAAAGGCCAGAAAATTCATCATTATTTAAATTACTCCAGAACAAAGACAAAGGAGGAATGTGTCATATTTTATGAAGTGAATATAATACAGACATCGAAGCAGGATAAATATACATAAAATGAGAAGCTAATCCACAAATACTAATGTTATGATCAAGTGAGGCTTATTCCAGCAAACCCATTATCTAATTCACCATAAATAATAAATTTATAGAAAAGATCTGGTGATCACGACCTTCACAAATTCCAAGTGGAATCATCAAGTGATGACTCTCTCGATGGTCTCAGCATCATCTATGAAGCATATTCTTAGCATGAATGTTTCACTTTAATCTAATCAAACCTTTAGACCAAGATTTAAATTTTCAGAAATATACTAAATAAATGAACCAGTTAAACAATTCCATGAGAAAACAATTTAGACAAAACTAGAAATATGTTACATGAGACAAGCCAATATGGTAGAACAAAAAAAGTGAGAAGACTCTCCTAGATTAAAAGAAAATTTTAAAGTTATAGTAACATATATAAGCTTTGACTGCTTTCTAGATCAAAGAAGTAGTCATTAAAGTCACTTTAGGGGGCTGGGGATTTAGCTCAGTGGTTAGAGTGCTTGCCTTGCAAGCACAAGGCCCTGAGTTCGATCCCCAGCACCAAAAAAAAAGAAATAAAGTCATCTTAGGCCAGTGTGGACTGCATGGTAGTGAAGAATGCTAATTTTCTTATGTGTAATAATGGTGGTGCGGTTATGTAGGAGAACATCCTTACTTTAGGAGGTGCATGCTGAAGTACTTAGAAGCATAGTGTCATGTCCACAACATGCTTCCACATGGTACACACAAATACAGTCTACCATACATACATACAAATACATTCACACACAAATAAAGTAAAAATGGCAAAATGTTAACAACTGTTGATTCTAGCTGATGGTTAGAAAGGTGATCATTTCAACAGTTTCTCTTTATAAAGTAGGCACATAACTACAAAAAATGTTTTATCATTCAAGTGCTAAAAATAAGTAAATCACGGCACAATTAAAGGATCTTCAAAGTTTCATATATTAGTATATTTTTTGAACACGTACTTTCAAAGCCAATACTCACAATTTAAAATCGATCAGAAAGTTACAAACACCAGAATAATTCTCCCATTACTTAGGGGCAAAAATCAACAGTAAGAGTTAACACCTAGATAACATTACTATGAGCCAGGCACTGTTCTGTTTTTTCACATACATTAATTCAATTATCTGAACAACCTGAAAAATAACAGATTATTACCATTTCCCTTTTTCAGGTAAGCAATAAGCCACAGAGATGACCCAGTAAGTGGCACAACTTAGCTCCAAACCAGGCAGTGCAGCTCCAGAATCCACACTTTATCTACCATGCTGAGTAAACTATGTTTGTGACATTATCAATTTGATTCTGCAGAGGTTATAACATCCACCAGGTTTTGAATTCAGTAATTCTAATAATCCAAAAGTAAATGATAAATTCAACGGAGAGAAAATTTACAAAAGATTATACAGTACTTACAAGAGTGCATTAAGGATGGCTTCAGGTAGTTCAAATATAAGAGTATCTCATAAGATTTACTTATATTATTATTAAGGGGTCCAGAACCCTCATAAGGGTTCTTTATACACTAAAGTCTTAATACATTACCCCATTCAGAGTCTCTGGGACAAAGGTGGACAATTTCTCAACCATAAAAATAATTATTCATTGCATGAGAAATATCCTCTTATACAAAAGATTTAACTTCAACTGTTTATCTGACTGAACAATTTACATAAGTTTACAACATTCTGTAAAAGTCACAGTCACATGGAAAATTTCAGGTTGATAATAATAAAATTTTTTAATCGCAAGATGCTTTAAGAATCACTGCTGTAACAGACAATAGGCCTGAAGCAAAGTACAGATCTAGATGATAACATAAAATTATTACTGATTTTCTTAGGTGTGATAATGTTATTGTGGCTATGGGAAAGGCCTTTCTAGCATTTGTATATGGCGTGTTTTTAGTTCAGCAGAGTCAGAGAACCCTCTAATTTTTCAGTGAATAGAAGTTAGTAAGGACTATCCCTCTCTAATATTTTTATATTTTTAGATTTAATAAATATAGCTAATACTAAAAAATATTTAAGTAAATATCTGCAGAAATGAAAAAATATGCTTGGAAATATTTCTCATCCTTGAACTCCAATAAGTGTTATGCAAAAATACACACAAAAAAAAGTCTAGTTGCAATGAGGGACAGGTAACCAGTCTTTTTAAGAATGTAGACATGTAAAATTTTACCTGCTTTTCCTTTCAATTAGAATGGCCATGTAAGATGCTGGTAAAGCTGCCCCGAAGCCAGGAGACCATGAGTAGAATTTTCCAAGTATCTTCCTGAAATTCAAATTTGGAATTTTTATATAAAATTCATAGTTGGTCATTTCAGTTATTACAAATAGAAGTGTCCTTTCAGTCCACCCTCTATCTAAATATCTCACCTTAAATTCAATGCACCCAAAACCAAACTCTGCTCTCTCCCCAATACCACTCCAGGTTACACAGTAAGTACTCAGAAAGTGTCAGTTATTATTACAATTATTACTTTATAATTAATTTTAACACCTGCTATTCAACAAATTTTTTCCTTCTTTGCTTCTACAATCCTTGGTAACTTTTTTCTTACAGCATTTACCTAAAGTACTTGGTATTTTAGTTTTAAGTGTGCATCATTTTTCATTTACTTGAAAGTAGAAACCCAGACAGTGCCCCAACATTATAAACAATCATTAGCTGGTTGGGCTTTTTAAAAGAAAAAAAAAATTGCAGATGTTAACTATTTTTTTTCTTTCTAAATAATATATTCCTGAGAAAGGGAAAAACAACATACAAAAATTATAAGAAGTCACCTGAACAAAGTTGGTCAATTGCTAAAATGAGGCATGACAGGAGAAAGAAGGGAGGGAGGGAAAGAGAAGAATCAGAGACAAAGTAATTGTTTTGTTTAGTTTTGATACTAGGTCTCGTTATGCAGCCCAAGCTTGCCTCGAACTAATGGTGATGCTCTGCCTCAGCCTCCTGAGTGCTGGGATTAGAGGCCTGCACCACGACGCCCAGCTGTGAAATGATCTTTTTAACTGAAAAAATATTGTGGATATTTTCTGCCGTGAAGACTGGAGGTAGTTTTCCCTCCAGCATAAAATCCAAAAAGAACAAGCTATTGAGTATAAAATAAAGGAAAAGGACTCCGTGAGTCAATAATAGGAAGACATTAACATTGCCTTATTTTAAGTATTTTATGCTTCCATAATTAACCAAACAGATTCACAGAACATAAAGAAATATGCTACACAGCAGCAATTTATATTTAGTGCAACTTTTTTAAAACCATATTATTTTTAGTTTTACTATGTCTTAGAAACTTTCTACAGAACACATGATAAAGCCGGTTCCTTAGAGATTTTCACGTCAACTTCACTGCACGATATGCTCAACAGTATAGAACTTACAGCTATTTTTTTAGTTATCTAAAAGTTTCTAAATATTAACACTCTGCGAAAAAATTAAAATACATTTTTAATTACATGTTTAACTGTAGTTTAAATATGGTATATAGAACTACTTTGGGCAACAAATATAAAGTTAATGTGAAATGAATATTTTAATTTGACGCTACTGAAAAAAGTTTATTTTCAACAACTAGTGGAAAAAAGACAAAAAATAAGTATATAATAAATACACTAAGCTTCTTACAGTACTCCAAAGACTGAATTCGATCTTCACCTATCATGTATAAAGGTAAGCAGCACAGGAGATAAATACAAGACGGAATCAGAACCAAACGTTCCAACAATAGGATACACTACTAGTTGAATTTGTTTAAACATAAATACGTGCACTTTATAGTCCTTTTGAGTTCTGTTCACTGCACGTAGCCCTTTTGCCATAGAGAGTTGCTTTGAATTCCTGATTAATGTAATTGAAAAGCAAGAAATCCTAACCAACAACTTCAGAAATATAGCAGGTCTTAGAAAATATATGATATTAAAGCATTTTCACTATATAATAGTATCAATAATTTGAAATTTATATTACATTTTGAGGCTCAGGGGTCCACAGCCCTGATTTTATAAACTCTCTTAATCAAATGTCTTTTCATAGATTTAAAATAGAAACAGTGGCCATGACCCCCTACAACAGTACGTAAACATGTTTGTTTCCATTTTAACAAAGGAATCTGTATTAACCTATAGTGGTGATTATGCATACCAACCTTAAAAGGCAAAAGAAAGTAATATAGAAGGCCCCATTAGCAGTCAGAAATGAAGCAGACTGTAGGATCTCAGGGAGTAGTTTGTATAAATAATAGTCAAATTTTCGTTTCCGGAGAATTGCTGCAATCTGGAAAGAGAAAAGCTGTTTTGTTTAATACAACCAAATGTTCCCACTTAATTTAGCTCTCACATGAAAACTGCCGGATAAAAGCATATATTACAAAATAAAAGTAAAAACTACAACATTTTACTGGCTCTTGTATAAAAATACAATTTCCAGGACAGAAAATAAGGCACTGGAAATTATTAAGGCTAAAATATACAAGGAAAAAAATTACAACACAGAGGTTACCCACCATAGAACTACACTGTAATTTTGTACTTTGTAACTTTGTAATGTCTTAAAAAGGTTTTAAACTAAAAATACAACCAAATGGAAAAAATAATTATAATTCAAATAAAAATGGATACTATAACAAAACTACATCACAGATTTTATCAGTCTACCATTACTGGAGAACCTCAGTAACAGAAACAAAAAAAAAAATTTTTTTAGTTTCAATTACTCAAACATTACTACTGTGAGACCGAAAGACAAAACAAAACAGAAAAACTAAGATTACGAAAGTAATGAATAGAATTAATGATTTGTGACCTTATGGAGCCCATGGGCAGGGTCTAAATGGGCAGGGTCTAAAAAATAAAAAACATTATTAAAAACTAATAATAATACTAATACGGGTAAGCACCATGTGCTACACAGAAAGAGAAACAAGTTCCTAGATAATAGATTGCCAAAGTTTATGCCAATAATCTTTCATTTAAAAAAAAAGATCAACCTAAATGAATCCATGACTTAGCTTTTCTATTTCAATTGAAAAACATTTTGTGAACATCTCGATTAAATTTAAAATTAAATTTAAAAGATGAACATCTAGACTAAAACAAAACCTAGAAAACTCTGTCATAATTTAATTAGTGGCACATTAAAACCAAGACATGATATCTAATTATATATTGAGCACACTATTAATACTATAAGAAATAAAATAAAAAACTATAATATGCTCAAGATATAGGTACACATATTTAAGAATAGTTAAATATTCATAATACTACACAGTGCCATGAAAGTTTAGCAGAGTAAGCTTAATACACAGTTAGGCAGAAATTTCATGGAAAAAAGGAAATGACCTCAATTTGGATGAACAGTAGAATCCTTACAGGTCAAGGGAAGGAAGATTCTTCCACAATGATGAAACAGTTACCAAAGGAGTCAAGGTTTGAATAACATAAGTAGGGAAGGAAGAATAAGGTAAAATGGTACCTTGGTTCACGAACTTAATTCTTTCCACAATTCTGGAATAAATTCCGCAACCAGAATCGTGGAAAGAATTAAGTTTGTGAACAGAGATACTACTGTACAAGAAACTCCAAAATGGCAAGAAGAAGAGGACTGTAAGACTCTCCATTCACTCCCTATCTGTCTGGAGATAATACTTTCCCTAAAAATTCAGCAATCAGGGGTTGGGGATTTAGCTCAGTGGTTAGAGTGCTTGCCTAGCAAGCACAAGGCCCTGAGTTTCATCCCCAACACACACAAAAAAAAAAAAAAAAAAAAAAAATTCAGAAAGCAAATCTCATAACAACTTCTAAATTCTTCTTACTCCACCTTAACGCCTCTGAAACTGACTGTCTCTTACTTCATTCAACTGTCACACACAGGAAAAGCATTGATTAAAAACACCTAATCTTTGGCTTCAAGAAGGATAAAATCTTTAGTTTTCTGTGTAGTCCAGGCTGGCCTCGAACTCCTCCCTCAGCCTCCCAAGTACTGGGATTACAGGTGTATGCTACCACATCTGGCAAGGAAGACAAAATCTTGATAAGGGAAAAACATGAATAAAGTACAATATGGCAGTGAGGTAAATGCTAAACTACAGAAAGAAGAAACTGCTACAGAAACACATAAGAATGACTGACGTAAGATGGGAAAGGGCAGGCAGTGGTGTCTAGAAGACTTATCTGAACTGTCTGAGATAGATCTGACAGGCAGAAGTTTGAGGAGAGAAGTTTCTAAATTCAGTTTCTGTGACAGTACGCTCTTTTCATTTTCTTATTATATTTTTAAATCCTATTCCTTTTTCAACAATTTGTCATCAGATCTCTATTTATTCTACAAATGCTCTCTTCCACAGCATCATCTATCATGTGAATGTAGGACTTCCTGATTCCTAACCTTGCCCCAAATAGTAAGTCCACATTTCAAATGTCTATTTGAACATGTCAATAAAGATGTTCTCCAAGCACCAAAAAAATCAACATGTCCAAAGTACAACACATTGTATTTCCCAAATATGATTTTACTTGTGTGTTCCCTACCTCAAGTAATGGCAACATATCTACTCAATTAGGAATAAGATGTTGTCATTTTTTAATTCCTCCCTGGTCCTCAGCCATCTATGGGGGAAATGAAACGCTTCCACACTGTCAGTGGGAATGTAAACTAGTAGAACCATTATGAAAATCAGTATGGAAATTCCTAAAAAAAACCAAAAACAGAAATTCCATTTGACCCAGCTATACCTCTTCTGTGTACGTATCTTCCTGAAAAAGTTAAGGAGATCACATTACAGTAATACATGCACACCCATGTTTATAGCAGCACAAATCATAATAGCTAAATTTGGAAGCAGCCTATACGTCCATCAACAAATGAATGAGTAAAGACAATGTATATACAGAATGGAGCGCTTCTCAGTCATAAAGAAGGATAAATGTGTGAAACCAAAGCACAAATAACTTAAGGAACAAAATAAAAGATAGATGATGGGCAAGAGGGAGATAGACTTTATGGGGATGGAATGGGATCTGGGAATAAAGGAAGATGGGAGAGAAAGGAAAGAGGAAATAAAAAGAAGATGATATATGTATATGTACCAATTCTCCCACAAATGTATTTATTATGTACTGCAAACACACTAATAAAAAGTGCTCCTTCAAAAAGAATTAAACAAATAAGAAAAAAGAGCTAGTGATATATGAAACAGCCTTGAATTTCCAGAGAATTATGCTGAGTGGAAAAAAGCTATTCCCAAACAATGACATGCTTCCACTTATATAACATTCTTAAAAGAATAATTTAGGAATTAAGGGGAGATTAATGCATAGGAAGAGAGTAATTATGTCTATTAAAAGGCAAAATTAGGGATCCTTGCCATAATGAAACGTACACTTCACTGCATCAATGGCAATATTTTTGCAGTAATACTATACCTTTATTTTGTAAGATGGTATCACTGAGAGAAACTGTATTAAAAATCCACGGAATCATTATTTCTTAGATTTGCACATGAGTATCTCAAAATAAAAGTTCAATTTTGTTTTAAAAGCCATTTACTCACATCACTAATGGGCATATGAAATGTTCTCAGCATCACTAGTAATCAGAAAATTGCACAACAAAATACCACTGCACACATCACAGAATGGCAGGCTAAAATGAAAACTGCAGAAAATATACCAAACTGGTAGGAATCAGGAGCAACTGGAACTCTCACACATAGCTGATGGAAGTGTAAAAGTATACAGTTACTATGGAAAACTGAGAGTTCCCAATTAAACTAAATGTATACCTATTCTATGACCCAGCAATTCCACACCTGGACATATGCTCAACCATCAAAAGACATTCATAACACTATCTGTAATTATGAATACAGGAACAACCTAAATGTCCAATACCAGTAAGGGGGATAAATTGTATATATTTACAATACATGTAGAACAAACTGTACAGTCTATTACAAGAAACAAAGAATATCTGACACAAAATGCAAGGAATGATCTAGGACCTTATCATCACTGTGCTCTAATCCACAGCTTACAACCAGGATTTAAAAGTGGTTAAAGTACTAATCTTCTTCGTAGTCTGGGTGGCCAGGCCAAGCCTGTGGTAAAGAGCAGAGCAATTATCACCTCAGTTTTCCCCAGGGTACGACACCATATTATCACTTTTTCCCCACATACCACAACATGCAACAGGGTGAAAAAGAATAAATGTTCATCCAACCAAACAATATAACAGTAATCATATTAACCATGTAGTGATTTTAAAAGTTCTTGCACTAATGCATAAAATTATCATCACACCTCATTAGACACCTTCCAAAACATCCCATTTTATATCAAAACTGTAATGTTCATATGCTTTAATCAAATAATTTCACACTAATTTTTATGAATTTTTCAAACATGCACATATAAAGATTTAGCTAAAAACTAGGTATATCAAACCACTATAGCTCAAATATATACCTACTTTATTTATATTATCCTGTTTTAGAAGATTAATAACCTAGAAAAAATACAAACATCACATGAAAAAACAGGCTACAAAACAATAATTGGCAGTGAACATACAGAACAAATACTGTCGTGCGCTGGTTATCACTGAATGCTGAATAAAAAATTATTTTAATTTTCTCCTTGCTTTGGACATAGTGTATAATTTATAACACCAAGGAGAAGAGTTAAGTATGAAAAGTTTTAATTATTACAGGAAAAATTGAATAGAGAATAGAAATAATCAATAAGAACAATACAAAATAATGAAATCTGATGTTTAATCTTCATTCCACAATTATTTCTACAAAAGATCCTTGTTTAGACGCTCTTTACATCTTATCAGTAAAGAAGTTAAATGATACCGGGGTTCCTTTTTTCCACTACTAAAATCAAGTATTTTAAAAATAAGTGACGGGTGTTGGGGCTTAGCTCAAGTTGTAGAGTGCTTGCCTAGCAAGCATATAGCCCTGAGTTCGATCTCCGGCACCCAATCAATCAATCAATCGATAAGTGATAATGCAAGAATTAGGTATCTCTATGGGAAGAAAAAATAATAACTGTGACTGTCTCATACTGCAAACAAAAATTAATCTGAGTTGGATCACAGAACTAAATTTAAAAGTTATAAGTCACTTAAGTATCTAGAAAAAACATAAGCCAAGTACCTCCATGGCTGCTCCAAGTATGGGTCAAGAAAAAGGACCCCATTAAGCATTGCTTATGAAGAGCAAAATATGGAGAATATCCTAACTAATACAAAGCTAAAGATTGAAAAGTGATATAAAATTATAAGAACAGGACTCCAATTTTAAAAGTTTCCCTTTTTTTCCCTTTGTTTTTGATTTTGTTTTCGTTCTTATTTTTGAGACAGAGTCTCTAGGCTGGGGAATGTAGTTCAGTGGTAGAGTACTTCCCTAGCACATGCAAGATTCAGGGCATAGATATAGGTTCAGTAGGTACACATAATTCTTTTGAGTCAAGGTGTATTATGCTGCCAAGGCTGGCATCAACCAATCTTCCTGCTTCAGCCTCTCAAGAACTGGAGACCACAGTCACATGCCACAACACTCAGCTAGAAGTTTCTCCTTCATAAGAATATCACTATTAAATATCCATCAGAGTCACATGCACTGGATCATACTCAATTATATTGCCCTAGTTATTCCCTTTTCTGCTACCCCATATGATTAATGCCACACATTTCCAATAGAGCTAGTTTACTAGCATTGAGATTGCAGTATTTGGCCATGAACTAGAACAAAACTAACTGGTTCTCAAAGGGGGAACCCATTATCTTAACCTCATTAGCAAGGAATTCGGCAGTCATTGCTAGCCCCTGGAGCTTGATCGTTACATTTCTAAAACACTATTTCTAGAGGATCTGACAAATCTAGTTTCTTTGGAAAATAAAGTAGCTCACAGTAAAAGTATATTTTATGTATTTATCTTAATTTTTATGCATTTATTTTAATAGTTTTTAAAATAATCACTAGAAATAATGAATTCTTTAAAGCAAGGCCTCTCAATGTCAGCATTACTGACATCTGGGGCAAGATAATTTGTTGTTTTGGGTGACTGTCCTACGCATTGTAAGATTTTTAGCAGCATTCTTAGCCTCTACTTCTGTCAGCAGCATCCCCTAGTTGTGTCAACCAAATGCCTCCAGACATGCCTAAACATCTCCTAGGAGCTAAAACTACCTCCTTATTGAATGAGAACAACTGCTTTAAAAAAAAAAAATTAACTTACGTATTTGCTATAGTTTGGATGTTAACTATTCCCTAAAAGCCCAGGTGTCAAAGGCTTGGTCCTCAACCTGTGGCACTGTTTGGGAGGTTGTAAACTTTAAGAAGTGAGGCCTACTAGATCTTAGGTCACTGGCAGTGTGTCCTCCAGCTTTCAGATTAGTACGCCATTGGCTCTCCTAATTCTCAAGCCTTCAAACTTGGACTAGAACTACACCACTGGCCCATCTGAGTCTCCAGCCTGCCAATTATGAACCTAGATGTTTCTTGGCCTCCATAATTGTGAGCCAATTCTTCAATTTATATAAATAGTCATCTCTCATTATCCACAAGGTTTTGGATCCAAGACCCCCACTGATACAAAATCCAAAGACTATATTTTCAATCCAAAGTTGGATGAATCTACAGAAAGAGAATCTGTAGATAGAGGACCAGTGTGTGTGTGTGTGTGTGTGTGTGTGTGTGTGTGTGTGTGTGTGTGTACACACACAATTGGTTCTGTTCTTGGAAGAGCCCTAATACACTACAACTGAATTGCTTCTGACAATTTTTTTAGACAAGATTTTGCTATACCGTATAGTTCAGGGTGGCCTTGAACTCACTATGTAGTGCAGGCTGGCCTAAACTCACAGCAATCCTCCTGCCTCTGCTGCCCAAGCTGCTGCCTGAGTTCTGGTATTACAGGCATGCATCACCATGCCTGGCTTGGCATTTTTATTTTTAAGGTTAAAATTACAAGCCACAAAAGCCAAGTTTAAATATTTACAAGACGACAAGGAAACAAATAAGACAAACCAATGATTTATGCATCTTCTCATAATTTTCAAATTTTTTTGTTGTTGTTCAGTACTGGAGAGTAAACCCACACACTTGTACATAGTAGGCAAGAGTAGTACTGAGCTCACTGAGCTACATACACAGACCTTTTCTGTTTTTTGAGACAGGATCTCACTATGTTGCCCAGGTTGGCCTGGAACCTGTAATTTTCTTGCCTCAGCCTCCTGAATAGCATATGTACTATGTCATATGATTCCCACAGCAAACCATAAGGAAATTAAGGCAGCATTATCATCTATTCATAGGGGATGAAATCACACTTGTGCCTAAGCCCTGAATTCTTTTTGTGAGAACCCAAGCAGGTTTCTGATAGGATGGCCTGAATCTGAGGGCAGCCTGAGGAGTGGGGGACACAAAAGATGGCAGCCATTAAGCTTGTAGCCACTGTACTGTCTCTTTTATAGTTATCTGCTCTCATCCTGTAGAATGAACTTTCTTTTCCTACTTTTAATTGGCCCACACTCACTCTGCAGAGCATGTTTCTTTTCCCACCTTTAATAAATCTAAAGCTATGCTACCTTTTGTGCTTGTTTTGTCCAATTCTTTGTTCAGGACAAGAAGAATCTTTAGGAGTGCCCAGAATCCCAAAACCCAGTAACATTCCCAGCCAACTATTACTAAATGTAATCATCAAATTTCAGTTTCATCTATATTATTGTTTTTCATCAATATCAGCAAATAACTCCCTGAAAAATTTTAAACATCTAAAGTTCCTGATAAATATTCTAACTAGTAAATAAAAGGTCTGATTATTCAAAATAACCTGTACCACAATTAAACCAACTAGAGTTGAGTATGAAAACAATCTAATGGAAAAATTGTCATGGATCACCAGTGTGAATTTGGTTCTTTCTCTCCTCCAAGTGGATCTCCTCCCACCAAAGTATATTTTTCAAAATGTATTATTTTCAAAGAAAACAAACTTTCCCACACACAGGACTATTCCTTTTCATTTGAAGAGAATTTTCTAGTGACCATGCAAAAGGAAATAATGCTGGCATTGAAAAATACTAGGATTTGAAGCACTTTTAAACTTTTTCTAAATTAAACATTTGTCTTAATGAGAATCTGACTCAGAAACATGATCAGTAATGATGCATAAAAATTTAGAACCTACACTCCAATATTTATTAATTTTTATATCTGATCTAAGATAACTAAAGGGGGAAATATTGGTAAATCAGATATGGCCAACTATACTCAGAGATAGTTGCTACAGAGAAGAGTGAGTTCCAAAAAACACAAAGAGTGAATTGAGAAAGTGTTTACTGCAACAGTAAGCCTTCAACACTCAACCAGAAGTGACATGCTGGAAGTTGTACTTTGTACTCAACAGAAAACAGCCAGAGAATAACAAGAAGTCATATGAAAACAAGCTCAACAAACTCGAAATGGCACATTAGGGCATAGGAAAACCAATCATTTAATTTCCCATTTAAAAGAAAAAAGACTAAATGATTTTGCCCCATCTCTAAGGGGATAACAAATCAAGTAAAAATCATTATTTACTTACTGAATAGAGTGATAAAGTCAGTCACTCCCTTACCAGGGTAAAACAGGTCTCAAGCAAAATCAAAAAATGATATGCAAGGATTTGTATTCTATGGTCTCCAGAGATCAGATAATCCAGACAGATATTCTTAGTAGTTTGCATTATTTAGTGACTTTGGGGTTTCTTATTTTTCTAAAGAAAAAACATAAATGTCTATTACTAAAAAACTCAGAAAGTCTCATGGCTGGTCTCCTTTATTTCTAGAAAACTTGCTAAACGACTGCCCTAAAGTACTCAGTCTGTATCACTGAACTAATTTCTTCAGAGTTAGTTGTTTTTAAGTTTTGGCAAGTAACTGTAGACTATCCATAAATTGTTTTTTTATTCCTAGAAATTCCAACTCTGGTTTAAATGTTAATTCAAGGCCTAGAGGTTTTGAACATATCCTTTATAATCTAACAGGCAGATTGTAACAGGTTTGTTACATTATAGCTATATATGTGTTAAATTATATGACTCAGAGGGAGCAAATATTGCGTAAACATTTTCATACTCTGAAGGATTTACATATCTAAAGGCGAATGAAAACTCACATTTTTAAATCATTCCTTCCCAAAAGTAAAAAAATTCTATATTCTATATATTTTGGACTCAGCTAAGAATAAATGCTAGTACCCAATGTGGAAGTCCTAAAGAAAATGACTTAAGAAAAAGACAATTACGGGTCTTAAAACCACCTGAAGTTAGTGGACACAGTTTCCTTCTTACGGAAGGCATCCAAGAATTTGAAAGCACAGAATTCATACTTCCAAATGGACAACCGAGTAGTCTGAAATTTGCCACAAAAAGCATTGGACAATAAGCGTTCCTTAATTTTAGTAGTACTCTAGGGTTTAAACAGTTTAACAACTGTTTCTAGCATAAATGTATACTACAGGCTACCACTTACTTCGACTATGTGGCAGTAACTAACATCCAAGAAATGAAAGTATATATTATAGAATATGTATGAATATTTTTTTAAAACTGTACTAATGAGTTAAGACTGAATTTTTTTTTACAAATTGTGAAAACACAAAGATTTGCTATCAAAATGAACAGTATATCTACATTTCAAAATAATTTACATAGAAGGTACTACAACTGCAGATACCAACTAGAAAAGAAGCATGAGAGCAGAGGTATAGAACAAGAGAGCATATAAGAATTGGAAAAATCGGGTTGGGGATTTAGCTCAGTGGTTAGAGTGCTTGCCTCGCAAGCACAAGGCCCTGAGTTCAATCCCCAGCACCAAAAAGAAAAAAAGAAAAACAAAAAAAAAGAATTGGAAAAATCCATTTAGTACAACACATGATAAATTTCAAAAGAAAAGCAGATATGTAAGGCCCATCTTACGCACTCCAAAAACTACTCCTGATTTAAAATTAAAAAAAAAAAATCCCCCAAACCAGCTTCCCTTCAGAATTCCTCCATTTGTATCAATAATGGCAAGTATATTAATGAGACTTGAAATCCCAGAAAAATTAAGTCCTGATGATACCTCAATATTCTATTCATTGTTCCTATGAAATGCCTCTAGAAGTACCCTTTTATTTTCTCTTGCAGGCCACGCAAGCGTCTTCTCCCTCCTGTACTGCTCATGAGCTCACTCATTCCTTCATACCTGCTGCACTCATTCAGACACTTGGGATGTACTCACTGAACACAAACTACCTGTTCTAAGAGAAGACGGAGACACAGATCACATTCATGTAATATTTCAATAACGATACCACTTTATTTGGGCACGACTAAGTGTCATCAGCCACTTCTACACTCTGTTATCCTGCTTAAATTCTCACCATGTCCTGAAACATGAATATGACGATGTTTTTCAAAGCAAGGAGTCTAAGGCCTAAAGAGATGAAGTAATTTCCCTAAGATCACACTGCTAGTAAACTGCCAGGTAGAAATCCACAGGAGCTCTGACTCTTTCTACCACTTGGTGAATCTACTGCACTAACTGCTAAGTGGTCTTTCCAATCCACCCAGTGCTTCTAGAGTCATCATATTCAACACTATTAGTACTCATAACCCCATGGCTCAAAAAAATCCTTCGTTTCTTTAGCCTGATTTTCAGCTTGACTTTGTGTCAAAAAAAATTTAAAAAATAAAAAAACTGAACCCTGTTTTTTCCTTACTAGTACCAAATCTTTAAGTCTCCTAATTTCCTCAACCTTCAGTTTTCTGACCTATAAAATGGAGATAATAAGCTGAAATTGTGTACAGATTAAATTAGCAAAACGTGTACAGGATTAAACATATTAAACAAGATATTCACAGCTTCTATATAAAAACTTATTTTAGACAAGTTATGCCTTACTTCTCTTATAAAAACCGTGTAGACTTCTACTTTGATTCCCATTATTACCTCTTCATAAGAATAAGCAAGCACTCTATAAATATCTACTACATGAATTAATGTCTGTCCATCCTTATCTTCAAGGCCCAAGTCAATGAACTTCACTCCTAAATGCCACTTGGGGAAGGGGAGGAAGCAAAACAATGCATAATTATTCAAGTCCTGTTACAAACTAGAAAATATGCAATATGCCTTCAGTGCATTATTTTATTTTATTTCATTTCATTCTCATGGTGAAAGATAAAGTAATATGCACAAAGTCAAACAGCTGATAAATGATGAAACTGAGTTTCAAACCCAGATATCCCCGATTCCTTTTAAAACCCTAACTTTTTCCCATCACACCACCTTGTATCTTGACACATGGAAACACATGTTTTGTCAACAACTACCCAACACTTACCATGGTGTTTGCGATATGCTTTAAGTAGCCCCATCCACATATACACATATAACTGAAACAAAACTATCATGAAATAATGCTTACCCATAGTAACTTCAATGTGCTTTAACATTTTCTAATCTCATCCATTTCACTTAAAATAAAATGCTAGTAAGTTCCTACTAATTTCATTTCAAAACCACTGAAGAAGAGCAACCCAAAATTTGAAATACACAGCTGTAAAAGTCATAAGGTCACATGAAGTGGAAAAGTTATCTTCAAGAGGTGTTTAATCTAGTTGGGAGCTTGTAACAGTAAAATACAACTCTTTCTAACCTCCCACCCACCTGACAAAAGTGGGAGAATCTATGTTCTGTTGCTCCCCTGAACTTCCCTACCATAGAATATAATTAATAAATTGTCTAGGCTGGGCATAGAACAAGTATCAGGCATTCAACATTTACTGAATGAATGAATGAATGAATGAATGTGCCATGGATTTTCTGAGGAAAAATTACATAGCACAAACTCTCTTCTCTCCTACTTAATAATTCTCTGAGGTCAAGAACAGTATCTTTTGCTTTGTGGTGCTAGAGATGAAACCCAGGACCTTGCAGACAAGCAAGCACTATCATTGAGCTACATTCCTAGCCCAGAAACAGTCTTTTTGTACAGTTGAATACTATATACAGAGTTGATTGTATATAGATGTAGAATTAAAAAGCAATCTGGCAGGGGTCGGGGATTTAGCTCAGTGGTAGAGCACTTGTCTAGCAAGTGCAAAGCCCTGAGTTTGATTCCCAGCACCAAAAAAAAAAAAAAAAAAAAAAAAAAAAAAAAAAAAAAAAAAAAAAAAGAAAATCTGGGATTGAGGGTATATAGTTCAGTTATAGAACACTTGTTTAGTATGCACAAGGCCCTGGGTTTAATCCCCAATACAACAAAATCTGAACCACAGACTGTCCACAATTCATGAGGAAAACAAGATAAGCACCAACTTTTGGCAAAGAAAATGAAGGAAGCTATTTCCAACTCTAGTAATAAGTCTACTATTGAGTTCTACTCTAGATCTTTACTCTTAAAAGTGTGGCCCCATCGTCATTACCTGGGAGCCTGTTAGAAATGCAGACCTCTGTCCCAACCCGGACCTACTGATTCAGAACCCCCATTCTAACACGATTCCTACAGGATTCCTAATACCCATTAAAGTTTGAGAAGCACCATTCTATAGCATAAAATAGAAACGGGGGGGGGGGCTGGGGATTTAGCTCAGTGACAGAGTGCTTGCCTAGCAAGTGCAAGACCCTGAGTTTGATCCCCAGAAACCCCCCCGCCCCCGCAAAAAGAAACAAACTGGTTCCTGCCCCCTTCTCTGGGAAAGTCATTATCTTCTGTTTTATCACTGTAATAACTAATCAAACTTTTTAAGTGGTATTAAGATATAGCCATAATACTCTTTCAGGCATTTTAGAGTACAAATCCAAATTATTATTTCAATGAGAAGAATTAACTGGCCATCCACTGAACATTGCATGGAACTTTTAGGAAACATATACACACACATACACACAAACACACAAAGAGAAAAAATTTGCCTTCTTAGGATGCAGAGTCTACAGAAAATAAAAGGAGACAATGAATTTCAGTGATCAAACTAATGAGTCTTTAATATTAAGGACGAAGTTATGGAAGAAAGCCTGTTGGTGAGAACATTTAAGAACAAACTTCTCCAATAGTTCCCAAGTCAGCGTTACATATACATATTTCTCAATAGTCTCTATTAATTGCCCTACATGTAAAGAGGTATAATAAAATGACTGAGGTGACGGAAGTTAGATCTCCTAAAACACCTTCACTGACGCAAAAACTGGAACAACTCTTTAAATCACCACGAAAAATCTCAACTCAGGAGACTATTTCATAAACTTGCAAAAACGTTTGCAAAACCCTCAAGTCACAATCCTGTCATTCCACAATGAGACAAGATCTGCGACCACAGGAACGTAGGGTAATAATGCCCTTTCCTCCTTCCAAGAGACAGACAGACAGACAGACAGACCATACAGCATTAGGTGAGGAAAGACTGCAAGCCATCTTATTGCCTCACTGACTTCAAACACCTCTCCACCTCAAGGCAGGAGAGAGGAAAAGTAACTCAGGTCCCCGAATTCAGATTTTAAGTGTCCTACACTTAATCCTAAAAGTTGGGAGCTGATCCATCCTCTTCCCAGCAACAGGCAAGTGAGATGACAGCTCAACCTCTAATCCCCCCTCCTTCTAAAAGTGGGGACATCCGCCCCTTAAAACCAACCCCTTCCCCCGCCACTCACCCACCTCCCCACAAAGCTGTACGACTTTCCCAAAGAGAAACCGACCCAAGACGAGTTCCTAGAGCCCCTGGGGGCGCCCACAAGCCGGGCCCAGCACCTCCCCCCCAACGTCGCCCTGAGGGAGAGGCTGACGGGTCTCACCAAGTACAGAGGGGCATAGATCTTCAGGGACTCCTCCAGGGCGCCCCAAGTGATCTGCAGGAAGGAGACCAGGCAGGAAGGGTTCCAAGTGTGGCCGACCTCGTAGCAGTTATGAGGGATGGACTTGCTGAGGGCCGCCATGACGAGAAGCGAGGAGGGGCCCGGAGGGGGCCTGCCAGGGCTCTGGAGGAGCGACACCTGCACCCAACCGCCGGCCTCTCGCCCGGCAGGCAGCTGGACGTGCGGAATGGAGGGGAAAGGTCACACGAGCAGGGTTACTCTGGGCCAGAGTCCTCGGATGTTGAGCGCTCGGCGTATCGCAGCTCGAGGGGGCGGGGCGAGCACGCGGGGGCGGGGAGAGACGGAGCGCGCGCGCTCCCTCGGCGGGTGTGCGCGTGCGCGCGCGCGCGCGCCCGCAGAACCCGGCGCGCGTGTGCAAGCGCGGTCTCCAGAGCGCCGTAGAGTAGCAGGTGACTTGGATCAAATTTTACTTCAGTCTCTGTCCTTTCAAAGTCCGGCCATTGTAGAGCTGAGGACAGGGGAACAAAGTGCTCCGGTGTCTTTCTTGGGAGCTGGGGGAGAGAAGTTTTCCAGAGGAACGTCTGCGGGAAATATCCTCCGCAGAACTGCCAGTTCCTCTTCCCTCCCGAGAGCCAGGAACGTCGCATACCCGGGCTGCCTGCGGGCCGTATCCGAACCGCTCCCAGTCGCTGCACGTTCTCAGCTCTGTGGTGCCCGGGGAAGCTCGAAAAACGTTAGCTACACTCACATTCCGGCTGGGTGAGGAAAGGGCAGTAGGCCATCCTGTCCAAAAGCTAAGCCCGGGCAGTCCCCGCTGTGGCATCCATCACAGGCGCCCATCCACCAAACACTACACGAGTAGCAGCAGCAGTGGTGCCTTACCTGGCTAAAGAGTTTTGCCAACAACTGACTGGCACGACAAGGTTCCTGTGTGACCCATGAGTTTTCTGATTGCTTAAATGTCAGTTTCCTCTTCCATAACCTTCCAGTTTCTTTGGAATTCTGAATTCTATATTTTCTGAAAGCAAGAATTCGCTGTCTTTACAAGAGACCTTTCCAATTGTCTAGTCTTCGTTCTACAAATATTTACTAAGTCATTGCTATTTTCCCAGCTCTATTTTAAGCCCTGGAGGGACAGATAGGAACAAGAGTTCATGTTTCTATTTTCATGAAACTAGCATTCAAAGAAATCTCCTACAATTAAGAATAAAAACCAGGTAAGACAAATGTAAATTGTTTGAAGGAAATCAAAGAGGAATACTCAGACAAAAAGCCCCAATTAACAATGGTAAAAAGTTGAAAGTGTATCTCTCAGGTAAACATAGGCAGTCCTAATCTGTAGCCCGCAACCATAAGGAATCTCAGACTCTTTTCACCACGTTGCTCTGACAATTGTCACCCATGACTTCTACCCTGACTCAGTAAAAAAAAATGACCATATCACCCAGAAGGGCCAAAAGGGAAGAAAAAGACAGACTTCTCTTTAAGAAAACGTGTCATCCCAACACTCAGGAGGCTGAGGCAGGAGGATTGTTACGAGTTTGAGCCCAACCAGGGTTACATAGTGAGTTCAAGACCACCCTGAACTACATAACAAGACCCTGTCTAAAAAAAAAGAGAGAAGAAGAAAAAAAAATCTTAGAAGATTCATATAAGCCACTTCTTAAATCCCATGGTCAAAGCTTATTGATGCAGACACACTTCGTTGCAAGAGAGGCTGGGAAATAACTGTATTTTAAACTGGATGGACAGATGCTCAGTTAACATTTGGGATTTTATTACTGAGCAAAATGGAAAGGACAGATATTGGGGCAGCTAGCATATCACCATAGCTTTATGTCTGAGACTACAAACATCTGGGCTCATCATTCTTTCAACAAAAAAAATTTTCCCTTCCCAAAAGAGACCATCTAAAGACTTTTGCAGTTACCATGTCCTTTTTTTTTTTTCTTTTTTCTTTTTTGGTGCTGGGGATCGAACTCCAGGCCTTGTGCATACCATGTCCTTTTCAAAGTCCAAGATCTTAAAGCCAGAGGCAGCTCTCACACTCAAATTACCTCCCGCTTCAACACGCCCACTATACAATGGTGGAACAGGAACAAGTTAATCACGATGTTTTTAAATTCCCCAATTCAGAAAATGAGAGTGTAGGGACAGGGGTCCCCATAGGTAGGGAAAAGATAGGGTAAAGGCCTCGTTAGATGTTATTAAAAATTAATAGACAATTTTGACCTATAGCCAGACTCTAAAAGCCAGACAGCTATAATCCAATAGTTAGACACATAAAGACAGCTAGATTCCAAGAGTTACGGAGACACAGGCAAAGAGACTAGTTCTCCAAAGGCCCCAGGTAATCTGATTAACATAAAGAAAACAAACTCCCCCTTTTGATAATTACATCTACATTACCTGGCCCTAACGTACCCACCCATAAACTTGCCTTCTGCCAAAAGACAAAGGTCACAGGGTTGAGGGAAGTTGAGGCAGAGGTGACAGACAAGCCCAAGAGCCAATCAGATTCCAAGGGCCGACCCAAAGAAAGAACCTCAATATAAAGGGGCTACAACAAAGGGTCCAGGAGTAATTTCCCTTTCGAATGCTCCCTGCTCATCGAGTAGTGCTCTATCATCTCCTTTTCCCCCTTTTCCACCACTTTTAAATAAATTGTCTTCTCTTAATTTAAAGTCGGTTTCTTTAATTCTTTACTGTAGCTGGGTTTACAATCGCTGGGAATTACATTTTCTAGCGGGGCAGCAGCTGACAGTCCACCTCCGGAGGTAACAAAAAGATCAAAAACACAGCATAAACTTTTCCTAGAAATTAAAGAAATGTAAATGCAGGTTTATCTCACTTAACTTCAATCATTCATTTCTAAAAACCTGATAGTCCACAAGAAAATACTGAATGGGAGCCTACTTATAAATGGAAAGAATAAAATTTTACACATTTGTCAATTATAAGTAACAAACCATCATATTGGGCTGCACAATACTTAAAAAATAGCATTTTAGGGTTGAGAGTATACAACTCAGTCGTACAGCACTTGTTACCTCCATGCCTGAGGCTCTGGGTTTGATCCCAAGAACCACAAAACTTAAAAATAAATAAATAAATGGAAAGAAAAATTGCCTTTTAATTGCCAGTTTCTCCAAACAATGAATATGATTGCGAGCACTTGCTTCTTAATATAATAGCACATACAGTTTGCACACCTCATAATTATATTTTTGCTATGAGGGGCAACTAATATACGCCGATAGCCAAGGAAATTTTAAAATTACAATTTTAACAAGTCAGTTTCTTTCAGTTAACTGTTAAATTGAGACTTTATGGAAATTTGTGAGGAACAAAATCATTGTTGTCACTGGTGCTGAAGGTAACACCACTGACATGTTGAGCAGCAAAGGAGGAATTTCAGGCCAATTCTTAAGATGAAAGGAAAGGGTTCTTTATCTTTGCCAGCACTGCTATGGAGATTTCAGAATGGGAAGGCACTGATAAATCCTCAGAATTTATTATACAATAGACACATATGGTATAATAAAATATATAATTTCTGGCTGTTTTCAAAAGAAAGGCTTCTCATTGTGCCACCATTAAGTTTAAGGGTAACGTTAAACTTTTCATCTGCATGGGCCATTTACTGTTGTTTCAGGCTGTGACAGTGGCTTGACTGGATACTCTTCTTGGGTCTTCATTGTTTCTTATTTTCCTTAAAAACTTTAGAGTTTATCAACAAGAGGAAAAAAGGGGTTTCTCCAAAGAAGGTGCACAGTGAATGAAAGAAACTAATCTGGCAATTTGTGATGCAATTCAAAGGCTTTGAAGAGTTGCCAAGCTGAAAATTGTTGCTCTTGCAATATTTCAGCTTTGAAGATGTCAGTGAAAATGAAAGAGCTCTTAAGATCTTCTGCAAAGGATTCAGCAACGCTGGACGTGTTCAGATCTACATTAAGCCATTGTAGAAATGCATATCAGGCCCAAGCACAATAACAAAGCATGGCTCACACTAAGTATGACACTGTGGTACTTCTTAATTCCTGCAGCATTCAAAATACACATTCCTACCCAGGCCTGGGGGGTGCAGATCTACAATCCCAGCACTCTGGGAGGATGAGGCAGAAGAACTGCAAATTTAAGCCCACCTCGGGCAATATAGTGTCTTAATAAGATCCTGTCTCAGAAGATAAAAATAAGATCAAAAGGGCCTGAGATGAAGCTTGGTGTGAAGGCCCTGGGTTCAGTCTCCAGTACCAGAAAGAGAGGGTGGGGCAGGAGTCGGGGTAGAGGGAGGGAAGGAGGAAAAGAAAAATACAAACAGCATATAATAGGTAAGAGCAGATGTTTAAAAAGAATGTGTCAGAGGCCATCTACCTGTCTGAAGAAGAATGTGTTGGTAGGATTGGAATCATAAAAAGAAAGAGTCACTGAGACAATTCAGCCACATACTTAAGAGTGAGAACTATCACCCAGGGACTTGAGGTGATCTGCACTCACTGATGAAACATCTCTACCATGAGATGGATTCGTAGGCTTTCATGGGAGAGTGTCATTAAGTACTTGACTTTTCTAATACTGTTCTGAGGACAGGGGCACCAAACAGACTTGTACTATGGTTTGACTTCCAATGCAGGTCTGTCTCCAGTGAGACAGTGGGTATAATGATGGTACCAGATATCCTAGTTTACATGGAAGGTCTTTTTATGTTTGCTAGTACCACATGTTTGCTGTACATAATAATTACATTCATCACAAAAAGTTGGATACATAAACATGTCTTAATTCTTTTTATTTCCCTTTGCCCTCCCCTCTTTTCATCCACCCATCTCTAGATCTCCTTCCCATTTGCAAAAGATCTATATCACTATTTCATATTATCTATTTTTTTGCTCTTGAAATTATTTATACTTTGAGTTTCTCATTAAGATTTATGATCGGGGCTCTGATTTATTTCACTTAACATTATAGTTGTAAGGTTCATTCATTTTCTTACCATGACTCAAACATATCCTTCTTCGTGGCTGAATAGTACTCCATTGTGTATATATACCACATTTTCTTTGTTCATTCATCTCCTGATAAACATATAGGCCACTTCCAAGATTTAGCTATTATGAGATGTGCTGCTATAAACATGGGTATGCCTGGGTTACTGTAATACGACATCTTTAACTCTTTAGAGAAGATACCTAGCAGAAGAATAGCTGAGTAAAACGGAATTTCTATTTTTAGTTTTTTGATAAATCTTCAAACTGATTTTGTACTAGTTTAGAGCCCTACAATGTAGAAGAGTTCCTTTTCCCCCACAGCCTTACCAGGATTTCTTATTACAGTATTTGACTTCCCGATGACAGTCAGTTTTCGAAGATGTTTTCTCCCTTGTCATTTAATAAGTTGGCATTGTGATTTAGAAGCTCATTTATACCCTTGTTTCATGTTGCTTACCTGTGAGAGATAGAGCTTCCTTGAGCATGCTGCCAAACTAGGTCTCTAACCCTAATGGTTCGTACGTGATGAGTACCATATTAGCCAGTAAAAGTCAAGCTACGCTAAGATCCCACATGCACCCTAAATTTTAGAGGTTTAAAGTAAGAAAAGATTATTTTGTGCTTACACAAATTCCAAAGCAACTTGGCCAGGCTCTTCTGGACAACATTCATCCAAATAGTAATTCAGGTAATACCAGCATTCATCTTTATTAGGTCTTTAATGGTCACTATTTTTTCTTGTTTGATTTTTGTGTGTGCATATTTTTAATTGCCCATAGTAGCATGTACAAAATTTAAGTATACAGCTTGATAAATTTTAAATTTCCCTTCACTCCTGAGACTACTATCTAAATTAAGAAAAAGCATTTTTTCCAGGCATGGTGGTTGATGCCTGTCATCCCAGCACTCAGGAGGCTGAGACAGGAAGATCACCACAAGTTCAAGGTTGGCCTGGACTACATAGTGAGACTATATCTCAAAAAAAGGGAGGGAAAATTGTAAAAAGAACATTTCCATCAGCCTAGCAATTTCTCTTGTGCCTCTTCACTGTCAACACACCCACAAACAGAGGTAAGCACTAATCTGACTTCTAGCACCATAACTTCATTTTGCCTCTTCTTGAAATTTATATTAATAGAAACGTAAATTGAATACTTTTTGTGTGTAGCTTCCTTCACTCAAAATTTTGTGCATGTTATTGTATGTTGCTGTAGCATATTCATTCTTATTGCTGTGTAAAATCCTATTGTATGAAGCACAATATTTACATTCCAGGATATTTCATTTGTTGCAAGTTTGAGGCTATTATAAATAAAACAGCCATGATCCTTCTTTTACTTGTCTTTTTATAGGTATATGCTTCTGTTTCTCTTGAACATATACCAAGAAGTGAAGTTGTTCATTCACGGAACAGCAATTTGTTTACCTTTAGTAGCTACTAGTAATTGTTTTTACTTTTAAGGGCCAAGTCTTGAAGTGGTTTCATTACTTCTTGTTACATCCTACTGTCAGAACCTAGTCACCTGTCCCCAGGCTAACATCAGAGGAGATTAGGAAATGTATTCTTCTTGTATGACCAAAAAAGAATGATGAAACCAGATCTGTTCATCATTTCATACTATCTGAACCATAAACACCAACACCCAGTGTCATACAACCAGCTAATCTTGCCAGTTGATTCTTTAACCCTTCCGGACTACCTAACCCTCCTTTTAAAAATGAATATATGTGCAGATTTATAGCTTGTTAAGAATTAACTAAGACAAGTTGATCATCATCACATACCTTGATATTTTTATAAACCTTCCTGTAAGCATAATCTCACTCCAAACAAGATCTGCTTCTGATTCATCTTCTTTACTCTCTGTACCATGTAGCACAATGCCTTGCATATAGGACACATTTAATATTTAATTAATAAATAAATGAAAACTTGGTGGGAGAGCAATTTTAAAGCACTCTTCTTAAAAAGAAAGTAAGTTTCAAGAATATTTAAAACTTAGTTTATTTACTTATTTGTTTTTGTTTTGCTTCTTAAACTCTCCTATTAAACTGTCAGTTCTTTACAAGAAGAATATATATTCTATTTGTCATCATTATATTTTTCCTCAGCACCTAGTATACTAGTACGAAACTACACTGTTATGAAGGGGAAAAATGATTGTGTCCAGCATAAAATTTTTGGTCTATCACCCCAGGCTGTAGTTTCTAGAAATGGCTTTTCAGGGCAATATTAGGTTGACTTAAAGTTTCTTGTCCTTTTCAAACAATCCCTGAGTATAAAACTAGCCATGAGTTCACTGTTAGTCTCACAATACTTACAAGTTGTCATAGTTTTGTGATATGTAATTGGTGCAATTACTTGGACCAGAACTCTTAAATTCATGGAAAAATAAATACTTAGAATCGTCTAACTACCCACCTTGGGTTTTAATTATCCTTAATACACACATACACACACACACACACACACACACACACACACACACACACACACGTATTTTATTCTTTCTAGTAAGTGATAATAGTTTTTATAGATGATACAAAGCAAAAGAGGAGATAATCACTTTCTAGTCTCCCTATCTACTTAAATTGTACCATTTCCCTCCCAAGCGGAGGACCTCCTCCTTCCCTTATCTGAGGCCTCTAACAAAGCTACAATGTGCTATTTGTTGACATACTGTAATTCTCCAACAGTTGTTCATTCTGGAATTTAGCCAAATCCTTCGAGTTCTTATTGACACGGTTGTATCCTTCCTTGATAAGATGCCTCTTTTATAACTTTTATTAATTACTGTGAAAATCTATGCATGACGTATAATATCGGGGTGGGTGTGTGTGTGTGTGTGTGTGTGTGTGAAGGTTCTGCTTTTTTTCAACAATTTTTTTTAGAACTCCAGTACTTAAAAGAACTGCAAATATTTTTAAGAAAGATCATTTTTTTATTTCTTTATGTGGCAGCTGGTGCTCATAAGTAGGTCATCAATATAATACTTAAAAGTGAATGCTGTTTTTTGACTATGCAATTTACCCATATCCAAATTAGAGATATGTTTTTGTTTAAACTAATTTAGAAAATCTACGTATGTCAAGTGCATTAAGTTCTTCAAAATTACAATTTTCTAATTTTTATTTTTTACCAAGAACGTGTATTGGTACATTGTATACATAATGATCATAATCAACATGGTTATTTTGTACGTGTACATGATCTATCTTGGTTCCCCCACTTTCCCTCCCCTCCCGTCCATTCACCCACCCCTATTTACAACAAGTTTATTTACATTTTTCCTTTTTTTCCCCCTTTCATCTTACTTGCCTTTTAACCTTCCTTCTTTAAACCCCTTTTCCCTATCTAGTTCTCCTCTCTTTTGAATACTATCTTTTTTATATATATAATATCTGTTATACCCCTTTGTCCTTATTTACACTTATGGTTTCTCATATCAGAGAAATAATTCAGTGTGTACTCATGAGTGTCTGATTTATTTCACTTAATAGTATGTTCTCAAGGAACATCCATTTACATACAAATGACTCTAGTTTATCCTTTTTTATGGCAGTGTAGTACTCCATTGTGTAGAAAAACCACATCTTCTTTAGCCATTCATTGGTTGTTGGGCATTTAGGTTGTTTCCAAGACTTAGCTATTACAAATTCTGTTGCTATAAACATGGTTGTGCATATATCCCTATAGTATGATAATTCCAATTCTTCT